>CAUYLG010002892.1:0-20273 GCA_963573385.1 Cacajao melanocephalus
ACAATGTACCCACGGACAGTGCCCTGGGAGGCTGGTGACGGGGGCGCTTGGACTGGTGGTGAAGAGATCTTTTTTTTTAATTTTTTGAGATGGAGTTTCACTCTTATTGCCCAGGCTGGCGTGCAATGGCAAGATCTCAGCTCACTGAAAACACCGCCTCCCGGGTTCAATCGATTCTCCTGCCACAGCCTCTTGGAGTTGCTGGAATTACAGGCATGTGTCACTACACCTGGCTAATTTTTGTATTTTTAGTAGAAACGGGGTTTCTCCACATTGGCCAGGCTGGTCTCAAACTCCCGACCTCAGGTGGTCCACCCACCTCAGCTTCCCAAAGTGCTGGGATTACAGGCGTGAGCCACCTTGCTTGGCCTTGTTTCTTTACTTTTCTAATCAAGTTTCACTTTACTCTATGGACTTGCCCCAAATTCCTTCTTGCGTGAGGTCCAAGAACCTTCCCTTCAGGCCTGGATGGGACCCTGTCTGGTAACAGCTGTACTCTGTGTTTTCCACTCTGAGCTATTTCCCTCGTGTCAGTGCCTCTGACGGATGAGGCCATAGCCTCGATGAAGGTGAATGCATGGCTGCTCCGGGAATCCTTCCACATCTTTTCCACGATCCCTTAGAAGCCGGCCACATACGTTACAATGCGCTCCACTTAGGCATTTGATCAACGGATTGAAAATCAATCACGTTCCACGTCAATAGAAACAAAGATTTGGGGGAAAGCCTGTACTCGGTCAACACAGCATGCAGGCTGGACGAGGACAAGGACAACCCAAGGCCACAAAAAGCCCCTGAAGCTGCTGAGTCCAGGCCTTCCCAGATTCTCCCTTAACACCTGGGCTGTTTCCTTCACGCTTTCCGACTCACAAAACTGCTTCTGAGAAACATAAAATTTGGCAATTTTATCTGCGTAAGACCTTCACTCATATGCTCAGAAGACAATTACGATGAACAGAAGAAAGGGAGGACAAACGCTCTTCTGCGCCTCCAAGGGCTTCCACCGCCAACCCTGTGCCTCTCACTCTTATCCAGGGTGATCTCTAGAGACCCTTTCCTCTATCTTTCTAACTTCCGAAATTTCTAATCTCACAAGTCATTCATTTCCTCTCAAAACACATCCATGTTCTTCACCTCATCTCCACTGCCTCTATTTAGTCCAAGCAGCCATGCTTCCTGCTCTGTGATACCTCAGTTCCCCTTCTGATCAGACTCCCAGCTTCTGGCTTCCATTAGAAATATATTAATTGGTAGCATGCTTTGTACAGGGCATGGCTTGGAACTTGGGTCGAGGGAAAAAGGTACGGAGATGGGCCTGTCTTCCCACAAAAATTACAGAAAGAGAAGAAAGCAGATGCCTAATCAACAAGTAAACCCAAACGAGATCATTCTAAGCCAGGCAGCATTCTAAAAGAATGCACAGAGTGGCAGTCGTTGGCGCCAGAAGGGTCAGAACTCATTCACAGTGTAAGTGTATGGGAGGGTAGGTGGCCCTTCAGAGCCTGCGGTCTGCCGGGAAGACCCTCCTGAGGCAGTTACCCTAAGCTGACACCTGTGGGAAAGAACACATCCTGGGCAGGGCAAGGCACAGTGGTGCTCTCAGCAGCAGGAACAGAGAGTGAAAAGTGTTTGAGGCAAAAAAAAACAGCTTGGTTTGTTTAAGGAACAGAAAGACGGTTCCTGTGTCTGCAGCCTCAACCTGAGTCTCTTTCAACAACAAGAACCGTGGTCAGGAGTTCAAGACCAGCCTGGGCAACAAGGTGAAACCCCGTCTCTACTAAAAATACAAAAAATCAGCCAGGTGCAGTGTTGCGTTCCTGTGATCCCAGCTACTTGGGAGGCTGAGGTGGGAGAATCGCTTAAACTAGGGAGGCGGAGGTTGCAGTGAGCAGAGATTGTGCCACTGCACTCCAGCCTGGGCCACAGAGTGAGATTCTATTTCAAAAAAAGAAAAACAAGAAATTGATGGTCACTCCTAGTTATGGCCTGCAAGGCCCTGTGTGCTGTGAGGGCTCCCGGGAGGCAGGTGCTGTGAGACCGCACCTGCCTCCCCCTTGTGTGCTGTCACTACCCTCCCAGTCCACTTCACAGCAAGACTGGCCATCCCTGGAAGAAGGCCACCCCTTCGAGGAAGGCGGCTGAGAAGTCACCACCGAAGTCCTGGACAGACTCTTCTTGCTGCCTTCCCACCCCCACTGTCCCAACATCTCCCCTGCTCACACCATCCTCCATAACACCGCTGCAACATCACGTGACCCAGCAGGGTCCCATCACCTTCCTCCTTCATCCAGCTACAGGTCCAAGCACATGCCTTGGCTGAGTATGTGTTCAAATAAACTGCCAAAAAGGAACTCGCTCTAGTGGTGGTGGAGAACACACAGGCACACCCGCACAAATGCACACCCTCGCACGCACCCATTAGCTGAGGGTGGCCCGGGGCATGCACTGGTTGCCAAATTCATGGCCAGACAGACCGAGCCCGGGCTGTGCTGGAAGGAGAGTGCTAAGGGGTCTGGTGCTACCAGGGCTTTACGATGCAATCTTGCTTCAATTGATAATTCGGGGGATGATTTCACACACCAGGAGCAGCAGCTTCTATTGTGTTACTTGGACCGATTTCCATGTACACAGCAGATGCTCATTTGCCTAAGTGGGGAAACTGTGGAGCAGCTATCTGAGGAGAGAGGGAAGGAGAGGAAGGCGTGAACCCTGCAGACGCCACTGGAACTGCCTTTGTTTCAGGCAGGGGGGCTGGATCTCATCATTCTTTTAAATTCTCGTTAGCAGAAAAAATGCAGCAGGGCATCACTCAGACTTGGGGCATAGAGATGCTTAAATATTAAATCTACATTCTCTATTACATGTTTATTAAACACTGCTAGCTTAGGGGGAGGCAAAATTGCTTTTTATAAACACTGAAGCTGGCAGACACATTTTTCTGGCAATAAGCGATGAAAAACTCTTCTCACTTCCTTGTTCATTCACACCACGGCTGGAGCTGAATGGAGCCGAGTGTGTGGCTTCCTGGGGGTGTTTGCAACTGAGACCGACACTGGAAAGGGAATGAAAACAGAGGCATGTCATTAGAAAGTAAATCACTACCTGAAGCCAGAGCGTGTCAAAGGAAATGCGGATGAAGCTTCCCAGCCCTGCCCTCCCTACTTCGGAGGAAACACAGCTGAGCAAATGCAGAAGGACCAGAAAAAGAAGGTTCTACATGATTTGATGGAATTTGGACTGGAAGTCCTTTAGGGGCCCTGTTACAGGACTCAAGTACTGAATTGATCTGATGTCTGCAATTTCCAAGACGAGTCACTCTTTTGGACATATATTTTGTTGATTACAAAATCAACAGATGTTTAATTCCAGAATTTGAGAGGCAATGGAAGACCTCTTTGCCTGAAAATATCTCCCTAGCTGCCACATACTGTCATGAACTGGCCATTAGAGATTCATTCCTGGCCGGGTGCAGTGACTCATGCCTGTAATCCCAGCACTTTCGGAGGCCGAGACGAGCAGATCACGAGGTCAGTCATTTGAGACCAGCTTGGCCAACATGATGAAACCCTGTCTGTCTCTACTAAAAAACTTACAAACAAATTAGCTGGGTGTGGTAGCGTGTGCCTGTAGTCCCAGCTACTCAGGAAGCTGAGGTAGGAAAATCGCTTGTACCTGGGAGGCACAGATTGCAGTGAGCCGAGATTGCACTCCAGGCTGGGTGACAGAGTTAGACGCTGTCTCAAAAAAAAAAAAAAAAAAAAAAAAGAGAGAGATAGAGAGATTCATTCCTTTGGATCTTCAGACTTTTATATTTAGTTCTCTAGTTGATGAAATCATCACCTCTGGGACCTTTTTAAACACTTTTTAAATAAAACTTTATTAGGGGTATGTCGGTATTTCCAGAGGAACAAGGCTCTTACAAAGTCAGAATGGTCAAAAAGGGAATGGAAAGGCAAATCTAGGGAAAACGTAGAGGTGGTCAAATAACACCAGAGTCTCACAGGGGCCGGCTGACCATTTAGCATCAGGCCAGCCCCGCATCAGAGAGAAGTCCTCGCTGAGAATTTGCGAAGAACCTCCCTGAGCAGGGGCATTCAGCAGTCAGCATAGCACTCACTGCGATTGCTGGACTGCACGTTTAAATAAGCAGGCAACAGGCAAAGGTGCTGACGAGGTGGCAGGGAAGAGGCGGAATGGCAGGCAACCACAGCCAGCCATCCAAAACGAGCTCTCCTGAGCAGAGCGTGGGGCAGACTCACAGGCAGCCCAGGGATCCTACCTTCCTGTGCGCACCGCAGAAGACACAGCCCGCCCTGTCAAGAGCAGCCACAGAGAAGAGCTTAGATGTTTATCTGAGCACCTGAAGCACAGCTACCTCCTGACACTACGTGTTTTAGCTGGGACATTGATTTCAGAGGCTGGCCTCCTGCCTCCTGCCTCCCCTCCTGCCTTCTTTCCTCCCCATCAGTGACCACCTCTCCACCTCGGGAAACTCCTCTGTCCATTCCTAAAATACGCAGCATTCAGCAAAGGATCGAATTCCAGCCAGTGCCTCTGAGGGCCACCTGTCCACACTCCCAAGATCTCACAGGGAACTGGCATTTACATTTCATCAGGGATGTCATGAAGAGGCTTTATTCCCTCTTAAGGTGGCTTCGGGCATCAACCAAAGGCGAAGCGTGCAGTTTAAATGCAAATTCTTGTAAGTCACAAGGAGAGCACATGCAAAATCCAGCCCTGGGAAGATGACCATTGGCAGGACACCAGACATGGGTGGTGCCTGGCACACAGAAGATGTGTGATAAAAAAGCAGTGGTGGATTGAATGATTACATAAATGTTTTGTTCCTCTTTTTAATGGAAACACACACAATGGTGGTGCTAAATTGAATGGAGGTAGGGAATAGCAATTCCTCAGGCACCATTCCACAGTGGAATAGCTCATCCAGTATACTCTCTGCCCAGTGTCTTTTCACAGAAGATTTAAGTTTCCATTCCAAATATGCTTCAGAGGTGCTTGGCTTGCTACCCTTTTCTTTTTTTTCCCCCAACCACAGGTAAAATACACAACTACGAGTGCTTATGGAAATTGAACTTTCCTGGGGAAGTGGGTGGGAAAGGAGAGAGAAAAAAACAGGAACAGAGAGAGGGAGAGAAGAGCAACTGAGACTGATTCTTGTCTAGCATGTTCTGAAAACTCCTCCGATTATCCATGCAGAAACTCCAGTAAAACTGATCCTTTTTATTGGGACTGCATTTCTTACCTTGCTATGTACCTGATAAGTCTTCAGCTCTATGGTCAATGGAGTTTTAAAACCTTGTCCTTTGACTTCATGTTTTCTGAAAAAGACCCAGAGCTGCATGCAGCATGGACCCCAGAAGCCAAGAGATGGCTGAGGTTGCCGTGGATGAACACAGCCACGTTACAGTTCTGCTTTTCTCCTTCCTTTTATACCAAAGGTCACCCCAGTGATGGAGTCTGTGGGGCCCTCTCTCTCCAGCAGTGTCCTGCCAGCGGCTCATTCCATGGCTGTGGGATCCAGGCCTGGACTACTGGGATGAACTGTCAACCACCAAACCCCACAGTGGCCTGGAAACCTCTGCTTCACTACAGAAGTCCCTCAGCACCACCTCCCACCATGGACACCCGTGGTCAGGGACCTGCTGAGTTCATGTGTTTGCTTTAGAGAAAAAAAAGCCACAGCTGTGTCAGTTTCTTCAGACGCCATTCATGGGTCACAGGCAGCTCTTATCACCACCCCCCCCAACCACCACCAAGGCAGCCTGGTACTAACAGTGGCTGGTTTACAGTAACATCATACTCGAACACATCAAGGGGTCATTTTGTGCTAGCCACTGCTGTGTGTTCCATGCCTACTATGTACCAACTCATTTAATCATCAGAAGAAACCCATTAAACAATGCACATTCCTCTAACCCTTCCGTTAGGGACAACATCTTGCTTTAAACATTCCCAGTATAAAATCAGTGTAGAACCGATTCTGTCCGTGGCTCATTTCCTGATCTACAACAAGTAAGTTCTTAAGGCCATCAGTCACTCCTGGAACAGACTGTGCCCTCTCCCGCGTGCAGAGATGGGAGCCACCATGTCTGTGGATTTCCAGGTTTCTTTACAGGAGAGATTTAGGAGCCACAATCTAGTTGAAAGAAAAGCCCAGACACCCTGTCTTAAAGCTGTGCATGCTTGATGAACACAGGGCTTTTATTTAGCTCTTACATGTACTGGGGCTCAGAGAGTGGAAACGTGAAGATTACTCCGGGTGGCAGCTGGAGTGGTGACTAAGTCCTGCTTACACCCCAAGTGGGCTCTCCTCTCTCGAGGTCAAAGTCTTCACCTCTGGCATTTAACATGTATCAGCATGAATCATCAGGGTCCTACAGGGAGATGGAAGGGGAACTAGGTCCTGTGGCACAGTCATTGCAGCTGGGATGGGTAGACTGTGTTCCCATCCCTGTTTCCACGTGTCAGGAAACATAGAGTAAATCAGCTCCCTTCTCTTGGACCTTCATTCCCCTCGCTATAAAATTAGAGCCCACCAAGTGCAACCTCCTAAAGACTATTTCAGTACAGAACCACTCACGAGTCATTGTTAGTCTATTGTTGAGACAATATCGCTGCAGCGCAATGATTGAGTTGACTTCAACTCTTAAGTTGTGGGCTTCTTTGTCCGTTATCAACCCCACCAAAGCCAAAACAGAGGGTTGATATATGGGAACTCCAAGTCTGTGCTCCTTGGCCAATAATCAAATAGATCCTTTGCTTTGGCAGGAAGTACTGTCACGGCTGGGTCAGCACCAGCTTTTCGGTGGACTGACAAAATGGCTTTTCTGTCTTTCTTTCTGGGTGCTTTCTGAATCCTACATCATGGAACTGTGAAAGCCTCTTCCCTGCAAACAGAGTCGAAAGAGGGAGGAGGAAGCTAGGGCACCACAGTGCATTGTTAGCATGACTTTACTTGCGAGAAGGAGCCATTCCATTTCTTGTCCTACAGAGCTCACCGTACAGTCAAAACACTAACCTCCCCTTACATCTTCTGCTCCTTTTATGATCCGGCATGCTTCTTGACTTTAGCTTAGTAAGAGAGAACTTCCTGCGGTATGTACTGCTGTGTTACCAACTCACCTTCTAAGATCCAGCTGGTTTACTCCTCTGTATAGCTTCCATTCCGTTCCTCTTTCCAGGAGGCATGCCAGCATATTATCTTTCACAGCAAAGTATAATTAAGTGATATAAGTCTGTGCAATTATTTGCTTTCATCCCTGTCTTTCATCTGAGAGCATGGAGTTCCCTCAGAATATGAATATTGTCTTATTCGCCTTCTTATCTTCTTGAACCCAGCACAAGACTTGACACATTCAAATAAGTGCCACACAAATGAATGAAACCATTCAAATAAACCAGTCTTTGGGAAGGATTCCCTCATCCCAGTCTGAGTGAGGTCCTTTTTTCAGACCCCTCGCAGTGTCCCACACTCACCTTTGTGTCCCTGTCACAACTATAATTCAGGACTAATTTCAGTGATTACTGGTTTCGTGTCTGACTTTGTTGCTAGACTGGGAAGCTGTGCACTTTCTCAGCCCCGAGGTCCTCTCTGTTTTGCTCCCAACTGTGGCACAGAGCAGGCACCAAACAAATATTTGTTGAATAAAATAAGAGACTAATTCTCGGCAGTCAGAAGAGAAATTGCACACGGCGGTGACTAAAGGCTTGTACTTTATAGACTCTGTGTGGTATCTGGAACACTTTGGGCGCTGACAGCGCTATCACTCAGTATGGGACTAACAGCACTATCACTCAAGTAATAGATGATAATCTTAATGTACCTTCTTTGAGGCATTGAAAAATGAAAATAATATATAAAAATGACATCATTCTACCCTTTACCGGGTATTTTTATCCCGATCGTAGCAAATTACAGTGAACACCCAGGAAAAAATGCATCTTATCTGGGGAGGTGTGTGGTATTATAAGTGCACACAAATGAATTACAATGTACTTTGGTATTGCCATCGATGTATTTGAAAAAGTACTTTTGTGTCTACAGCTTAAGAATTTTTAATGAAAGGATTTGGTCAGGCAAAATGAGTGTGTGTAACCACCACCACGCTCATTGGACTCTATCAGGCATTCCATGTACTCTGCAATGTGACAACTCAGGCAGCCTGGCCAGGCTCCCTGTCTTTAGAAACCCTTTTATGGATGTAAATTTTTTCACCATCCTTTGCTTTCTTTCTTCAAGGGATAGGTCTTGAGGAATAGGAAATGAAAAATGAAGCTGCAGGGAAGGTGAGAGGAGGTGGTGTGAGAGAAGTCAGGCTAAATGGACAGTGATCGTCTCATGGGGTTGGACGTCAATAACTTTATACAGCAAAGTACACGCATGCATGTAATGAACACATTAACAATTCTGGCTCATGCTGTTTTCTCTGTTTTCTTTCTCAACTCATCCATTAGGCTCTTTCTAGTATCTAGTCACTTACTGGCAGAGAATCTTCACGGTTTGCTGAAAGATCTAATGTCAACTTCTTTGCTTTGCTCTCTTTAAGACTCAGAGGTTTGGTCTCTACCCTGGAAACTCACTTTTCCTAAAAGGATGTGAATACCTGCCCTAGACTTCCATGTGATAAATCTGACAGATTCCTTATGCATCTTTTTAGCTCACCCAATGGCAGGGCTTCAATCTAAAATGGGAAGGCATTAATCCCTAGACCTGTAAAGCTTACCTGCTCATCCAGAGCAAATGCATGAATAGAATGAAAATGTAAGACAGGGGAAAGAAAAGGTAATATATCCAATTCCAGGGACAATAAAAATGCCACACTTTTCAGGTTCCACTCACTCCTTCCAACCAGGGAGGAGGTAAGAATTTGCAAGGAGCTCATCATATCCTCCAGAGAGAAAGGGACTCTGGATAAGATGTAATACGCAGGAGGACCTCCTTGCCCCTGTCTCAGAGGTTCTCATTACCAAAAGAGAACTAGGATAGCCCTTGTGGCACCCATCATCTATGTTTTTGAGCCTATGTCATCCTTTCTCTTAGTTGAATGGGATCTGGCATGTGTAATTCCATCAGGCTTAACCAAAGGGTGCATTCTTATTTCATGTGATGTGGTGGGCCACTCTGAGGGGCAGCTCCAGGACCCATCCTAGGGCCATCCCTGGGCCGGAATCTCCTGGTGTGCTTTCCCCAACACCAAGCTGAACCCGATGAAAATGGGCACCAAAGGTAGCTCTCGGCTGGGCACAGTGGCTCACACCTGTAATCCCAAAACTTTGGAAGGCCAAGGCAGGCAGGTCACTTGAGGTCAGGAGCTCAAGACCAGCCTGGCTAACATGGTGAAAACCAGTCTCTACCAAAAATACAAAAATTAGCTGGGTGTGGAGGCAAGTGCCTGTAATCCCAGCTACTTGGGAGGCTAAGGCAGGAGAATCACTTGAACCCAGGAGGTGGAGGTTGTAGTGAGTGGAGATCCCACCATTGCACTCCAGCCTGGGTGACTGAATGAGACTCTGTTTCCAAAGGGGAAGAAAAAAAAGGTAGCTCTGTAGACAGAAGAAAACACAAAAGAATACACTGAAGAAAGGTGGTGTTCTGTAAGAAATGGACACCACAACTCTTTTGTTTTGGTGATAGGAGGGAACTGACGCTGCTTTTATGTAATAAACTTACTGTTTTGTGACAGCCATCAGCCACATAATCTTACATCCCTGCCACTTTTGGAAGGCTGGAAGCTGGAGGGCTTTCCAGCCTTCCTCTGGCAATCCAAAGGGTGGCCCTAGAACTTGAGACCAGACCACTTTCCTGAATCAGGGCATTCTCCCCACAGCCACCCTGGTTCCCCAGGTGCTTTCCCAGGACCTGAGCCTTCCCAGAGACCTCCATGGGGCCCCAAGTCCACCAGCAACCACACCTGCCTGGCAGCCAATTACAAATCATCTCACAAAAACTGGTGGCATAAACAACAGAAACGTACCGTCCCTGGCTCTGGAGGCAGTTTTGGAAGAGTCACGTGTCACTGCCTCTCACATTTCAGTGGCATTAACTCAGTCACAGGCTATGCCTCCCTGTGGGAGGATGGGAACACCATCTCTCCATGCACTGAGAAGAGGCAGAGGCTATGAGGTGATGAGCTCACGGTCTCCCCGTAACAGGTGCAGGAGGCTCCCCACCCCGGCCCCGTCCTGCCCACTCCAGCCACCCTGCTGGCCTGTCTTCAGTTCCTGACACGGATCATCTGACCTCACGGAGAACACTGCGTACGCTGTGAGGTGTTTTCTCTGTGTCACTGCCCTGCTGGTCCCATGCAGATAGTAATGCCTTGTCTCTACCGACCAGTTATTAGCTTCTTGGGAGACAAAACTTGCATCCTATTGCACTTTGCTGTGATTCCTATATATTTTCTAGGGCATATTAGAGCCCAGAAGCTGGTATGGACAGAATAGATTTATATTCCCCTTAAGAGAACTACACCTAGCCCAGTGCTGGACTAAAGGCTTCGTGTGACACTAGATTTCTTGGAAATAAAAGTAAATTAAATAACATTTCAGACTGCTGATTAGACCGTCCCATGCATGTTGACGGTCACGAGTGCAGCTCAGTGCCAGGCCTTTGGAGAGTGATGTAACATGTAACCCAGCCCCAGGTCGTAGCTGCAGATGATGAATGTTGCTAGAATATCAGGGGATACAGGTGTGGGCTGGGAAGCCCACCAAAGCCTCGTAAAGCCATCCTTGACTGGAAGCTTGGAGTCAGGTGAACAGAGAGCAGTGCATGGTGGTGGGGAAGTCTGTAGATTAGAGTCCGAGTCAGGCTGTGAGCCCAGAGGCACCTGCGCCTTCCCAGCGGAGCCTGAGTCTCCTCATTTGTAGAGGGGACCGATGTTGCCTACCTCCCAGGGTTGCTGTAAAGAATAAACAAGATGACAGATGACATGTACCAAGCATGATGAGCATGACGCCACTGCTGAATGTGCCAGGCCCTGTGCTGCCGTCCACTGAGCCTGGGTCATAACTAAGAGGGACCAACACAGCCTCGGAGGGCAGGGAGACCAGCTGAGCCAGGGGTGGGTTCCACTCTGTGCGGCAGGTTAGGGAGAGAAGCCAGGGTGGGAGGTTAGGCTGTGGTACACAGGATTTCAATGCTGGGACGCGCCACACTGACATGAGAAGAAGCGATCTACTGCCCAGCTGAGGGCACATGATTAACGCTAAGGTTAGAGGAGCCGCCCCCCATGGTGACCGGCATCCCTGTCGGACAGGGCTCCTCATCCCTTTCTCTGCCTCATGACTCACTCCCGCTCCTGCCAGGCCTGTGCCCTCCTTCTCTGGCATGCACAGGACACTGATCCCTCTCTCCTGCTGGCCTGCAGCTTCCCCTCACTGTCTGCCCTGTCCCCTGCCTGCAGAGCCGGGAAGTGAGGAGTTTGTTTGGCTATCACTGTATGCAGAGTCAGCCCTGATGTCCAGGTTCCACACACCCAACTGGATGGGCACAGCATTGTGTCAGGACATTCACCATCCCTGGGGCTGGTCCCTGAGCCCTTTCCCTGAGCCTCATGTCCCTGCACCCCCAGCCAGGACAGCACCCTGGGCCATGATGGACCTTCCACTACCTCACTGCTGAAGCCTTGTTTTCATTTCCATCCAAACGTGCTGGCACCCAGCCCCCTCTGTGGTGCTGGTAGTGTTGGCTCATGTGACCTGCTGACCAAAGTCCATTCTGGTCACCATGTGCAGAGACCATGTGCCTCACAGAAGGCCTCCTGCTTCCCTGGCTCAGCAAAGCATCTGGACAGTGTTCTGCTTACTTGTTTCCTGCAAGCGGGTTTTGTAGCAGAACAAGGTCTGCTCTGCTGTCTGTGCGGTCCTCGAAACTCTCCTCTTCCAGACGACAGCTGTGAGTGTGTGCATGTGTTTGTGGGTATGTGAGTGTGTGCACACACAGGTGCAGTGGTGCTTCAGATGATGACTATCTTGGGCATATCCCTATACCTTACAGGAAACATTCTGTCTCATTCTAGGATTATAATCAGTTGGGATGGAGCGGGTCAAATTTTGGGTAATGAGCTTCCAGGAGAAGCTATGCTTATATTGCATTTAGATGAGGCATCCCAAAATGTAGAAGAGAACCTCAAATGCTAGCCATAGAACCTCAACTATCTTCCTTTGCACAACTGTTAGTTTATTCCACACTGTTATTTTATTATCTGGTCAAAACAAACAAGAACAGCCTTGATGGAAAAAAAGGAGGTGGGGGGCTTATCACACCCCTGCAGAGTGCATTCCTCCGAAGGCTAAGTGTGGCCACAGGGAGGCCTTCCAGCACCTCGCCTCAGCTCGCTCACCTGCCTGCTGCCTGCTGAGCCAGAGAAGTACCCAGTCGCCAGGCCCCACAGGAAAAAACAAAAAGTGCCTCAAATTAGACAAGGGGAGCCCCTGAATCTCCCACACTTCAGGAATGGTGCCCCTGAGAGCAGCCCTTAGAGATGATGCTGGCGTCACCCTACAGCAGGGCTGTTACCTTTCACCTGTCAAGCTCCAGATAGAAAACAGTCTGAGCTCTGCAGGAAACACGTGGTTCTGCCATACAACTGGACTCTGCTGTTGTTGTAACAGCCACAGGCAAAGCATGAACACAAATAGAACCTGTGTTCCCACGTGATCCACAATACGTGATTTATCAAAACAAGCTGGCAGCCTGCTCAGCCTACAGGCTGTGGCTGCCCAACCCATGCCCTATGGGACTCTAAACAACCCAGGCTGCACAGGACACAGTGGGGAGAGAAATCTGCCTCTTGGGAGGGAGCTAAAAGGTAAGGGGAGAGGACCTGTGGCGTGTGTGTTTCTACGCAGGTGTGTGTGTGAGAGAGAGAATGTGGCAATACAAAGGACACTGCAGATATTTTAACAGAAGGCAAAGGATGGAGTGGTAGAGAGAAATAATTGTCTGCATGGCCTGAAACGCTCGTAGTCTCCCTTCCTCTACGCCTATTAACGTGCCACACAGCAGCTGGTGCAATGCCAGATACTCAGTGAAGCATCCCGAGAAATTAACTTATTTAAGATAGCAGAAGTGTCTGTGCTGTTGATAAAGACACAGAATATCCTTGTACTGCTTTTCCTTCTAGTTATTATAAATCAAATTATATTCTCAACATAGACAAAGGTTTATCCAAATTGGACAGAGCCAAAGGGGAACACCCTTCCCTTCCTGGGAATGGCTGTACAATGTGTCTCTATTCTAGCCAGGGACAGTTTAGAGCTGTATGGAACATAGAGCAAATTTAATATAAGTTTTCATGAAGTCATTGAATACTAAAGCCAAATGGAATTTTGGAGATCATTGATCCAAAAAATATTTTGTTTACCGTTGAGGAAACAAAGAGCTTAGACAAAGTATGAGTCCATTTTCATACTGCTGTGAAGACATACTTGAGGCTGGGTAGTTTATAAAGAAAAAGAGGTTTAATGGACTCACAGTTTCACGTGGCTGGGGAGGCCTCAAAATCATGGCAGAAGGCAAATGAGGAGCAAAGATTCATTTTACATGGCGGCAGGCAAGAGTGTGTGTGCAGGGAAACTCCCCTTTACAAAACCATCAGATCTCCCGAGACTTATTCACTATCACAAGAACAGCATGGGAAAAATCCGCCCTCAGGATTCAATTGCCTCCCACCATGTCCTTCCCACAACATGTGAGGATTAGGGGAGCTACAATTCATGATGAGATTTGGGTGGGGACCTAGCCAAACCATATCATATGGGTTAAGATCATCAGAAGGCAGGAACAAAGAAATTCATGGTAGGTCTTGGATCACAACCACAGCTTCTGGGATCCCTGTCCAAAGTTCACTGAATTTTATGCATTCTGTATATTCTATGGAACAGATTATCTTCCCTAGGGCTGGAGGAAGTTTAATGAACAATGCTTCTTCACTGCAACCAGATTTTCAATCTTGTTTGTTTGAGAGGAGAGAAGACAATGCAGCTCTTGCCCTTCAGCTGTTGCTACTTCTTAGTATTTTTTCAAAAAAAGAAAAGGAAGCTCTATTCATCAGAAGACATTTCCCCTTTGTGGATGTTGGTGGCCTACAGTTCATATAAACAAAATGATAGGCTGGGCACAGTGGCTCACACCTTTAATCCCAGTACTTTGGGAGGCCAAGGTGGGTGGATCACCTGAGGTCAGGAGTTCAAGACCAGCCTGGCCAACATGGTGAAACCCCGTCTCTACTAAAAATTAGCTGGGCGTGGCAGCACATGCCTGTAATCCCAGCTACTCCAGAGTCTGGAGCAGGAGAATTGCTTGAACCAGGGAGGTGGAGGTTGCAGTGAGCCAAGATCGCACATGGCACTCCAGCCTGGGTGCCAGAACGAGAATCCATCTCAAAAAAAAAAAAAAAAAGCACAAAATGATAAATCAAAGGCAAGTAACAAACACTAAAATAAGATAGGAGATTTACTCTCACTTTTTATAAGTCTCACTTTCATCATTTGTAAATGATCAAGAGTTCTTATGCAGCAGTTCCCAACAGAAAACAAATGAGAAGTAGTTTCCTTACAAGTTTTCTGAAAAGCAGCTGTTCTGCCATGCCATAAATTAACCTGCACGTGAAGACTGTGTCTGCACTCCGTGGATGATCAGCCAATCAGGCGATGCAAATTAAGACACCAAAAGCTGAAAAACAACTGGATGCGTGGCACTTTGATTTTCCACATCTATTATGGACACTTTCACAGGCTGTTGAAATACAAGGCTTAGGCTATCAGCCATAATGCAAGTTCAAGATAAACACATTAGAATTCAATTGTTGTCTGAGGAAAAGTTATTTGTAAAAGGAATTTGTGTTCTCGGGGTATGGGAGAAATAAGTGCTCAGAAAAAGGGCTGTTTCTGGCAGCCTCCGAGGCCCTCCACGGAATCTAACAGAATCATGAATTTAAATAGTTTTTTTTTTCCATGAAGTACTTTAACTACTTTTTTTTTTTCCTTAAGGAATAATATTTTTCTTCCTAGGACATTCACCTGAAGAAAGAAAAGTTACGTTTACAGCAATGAGCCCGAAGTGATGGCAAAACTGTCTCATTCACCATCATGGTAAGACTGTCAAGCTTCCAGAAGGATGCGAGCTGCCCTAGTGCTGAGACTGTCTCTTGGAAATGCTTTGATGAATGTTATCCTTTTTTTTCCTTCTTAAAATGGAAAATCTTTGAAGTACCTCCATTCTGATTGGAAACACTGAATTGTGCTTCCATACAGAAAGTGGGTAACGTGATCTTACAGTTCTTGCTTGACTCTTACTAAAGTGATTTTAAATGCAGAGTTTCCGGTAATTAGTGAGAGTTTTTAATTCCATGGGAAAGCTGCAAGTACACAAGTGTGACCATAATCTTCTGAGACTGCTTCTGAAAGGCCAAGCAAGACATACACATCCAAGCGAGCGTCATTTCCTATACAGGAGTCACCTTGGGATGGAATACAGCTAATCCTAATAATGCTGCCGTTCAAAATATTTTTGGAATTCCTTTTTGAGAAGTGCTTTCAGAACTGTAAGAAAATCAGTCACATTGCTCTAAAACAAGCTGTGCCTACGAAGCAGAGTTGGCACTGCCAGCTTAGTTGAAAGCCAAGCTTGAGAGATGTTTCACCAAACCCAGTCACCCCAGTTGCCACCACTGAATGATCCTCATTTTTTGCAGATTCCAGCTATTCAAGAGACCATGTCTCTAGAATATATCCCAGATCCTGAAAGCAATTCCAAAAGCCAAAATCTGCCTCCCTGAACTGCCGACTCCACGATTTTTGAGCCAATCACATCAGAGGATTTAGTGACAGCCAGCAGGTAAACCCCTAATGTTTTATGCTTTTAAAAAAGTCTTTTGGTGAGAACACAGTCTCCTCTCTCAGAGATTTTCAAAACACAAAACATTGTTATTAACGATAGTTGCCATGGTGTACAGTATGTTAGCTACATGGAGCCATTACACAATGCATGCATACTTCACAACATCTTGTACGTAATAAATGTATACAATTTTGTCAATTGAAAAATATAATACAATAGCAGTCATATTCTGCTGAGAACATCAGAGGATGCAGGAAGTGACTTCTAAGCATGGAAGTTACGCCATCTTCCCTGAAGACAATGACCCACCAGTGACTGCCCTGAATACATATTGAGAATGCTGGACATGAATAATGCTAGTGCATCCCATGTTGTTGTAGGAAGGGGCGAAATAAAAAATTGATGATTGGCCAGGCGCGGTGGCTCACGCCTGTAATCCCAGCACTTTGAGAGGCCGAGGCAGGAGGATCATGAGGTCAAGAGATCGAGACCATCCTGGCCAACATGGTGAAACCCTGTCTCTACTAAAAAATACAAAAATTAGCTGGGCATGGTGGTGCACGCCTATAGTCCCAGCTACTTGGGAGGCTGAGGCAGGAGAATTGCTTGAACCTGGGAGGCAGAGGTTGCAATGAGATGAGATCGCGCCACTGCACTCCAGCCTGGCGACAGAACAAGACTCTGTCTCAAAAAAAAAAAAAAAAAAAAAAAAATCGATAATTGGCTTTAAGAGGAAAGGCAAACAACAGGATGTAAATCTGTCTTCCTGTACTCTGTGTCTTGATTCAAGGCTGATGGATGACCCTAAGTGGTTGCTTCATATTGCAGCCAGCAAGAATGACAGTGGTTTCACTTCATTAATACCCAGTTAACTCATTTGCACTTGACTAATAATTATCCAAAACTAAGTTTCTCCAAACTTTTCAGAAAGTTGAAGCTCTGGAGTCAGAATCACCGATGAATTAAAAAGAGAGAATGAGAGGATAAGAACTTTCCTATTAATATTCCCAAATAGCCATCTGCATCATGCTGTGCTCTTTAAAAATGTTCAATGGTTCCACAATATCAGAATGAAACATAATCTCTTTGACTTAGAATTATGGAAAATGAACATAATTCACTTCACTATAAATCATACAAATGACTAATACCTTTATGAAAATTCACCCTGTCTGACAATCAAATAAATTACAATTCAAACAGTAATTTAGCAAGAAAAGCTTTTCTTTCAAGGCGGTCATGATTAAGAAATTAGTAATACAGAGAACAGACAAGCGTGTAGTAGCGCACTCATTACCACCCACTGCTGGTGGGAAAGTGCCCTGGGTCTTTCTTCAAAGCCTTGCAAATATGCTTTCAATAGCTTCATGGGTCTGTATTTTCCCCAGGGCTTCTCTCTCCTCTATCTGTATTCACTCCCTTCCTCAGCTCATCCATCTTAAAGCTGTAAACATCATCTAGTTGCTGATGACTCCTAAGAAGAGAGCCCAACCTCTAGCCTGCTCTCAAACTCCAGACTCATTTATTCAACTTCCCAGGACATCAAACCCAACATGTGCAAAAACAGAAAACTGCAACCCCAAACCTGCTCCTCCCAGTTTTCCCAACCTCAGTACAAAGCCCAGATCCTGATGTCATCCTTGACCCATCCTCGTGTCTCATCCCCTACATCTCATGTGACCTGGAACCCTGTTTTCCATACCTGATCATCGCCTCCCTAGTGTGCATGAACTTCAGCCACTTGTTGGCTGAATGAGAGAAGCATCCTCCTGAAGGGTGTCCCTGTTTCAGCCCTTGCTCACCTGTGGCCTCATCCCAACACAGCAGGCAGGGTAGTCCCATCAAACCTCAGTCAGGTCACCTCCCTCCTCTACTCAAACCTTCCAGTCATATCCTCTCTCTGGAGAAAAAGTCCAAGTGTGTAGGATGCTATAAGGTGCTAGGGCCTGGCCCTCCACTCTCTCTGTGACCTTCTCTCCCACCAAGATCTCCCATGTTTGCTCTGTTGCCTTTCTCCAAATCGACAGCTTCCTGTCCAGGGTCTCTGCACGAGTTGCTCCCTCTGCATGCACTCTTGCCCACTTGGCTATACTGTCTCTCAAGTACACCCTTCTAATTAGGGCTTTTTTGTTTCTGTTTTTGTTTTGTGAGATGGAGTCTTACTCTATCACCCAGGCTGGAGTGCAGTGGCGTGAGCTCGGCTCACTGCAGCCTCTGCCTGCTGGGTTCAAGCGATTCTCCTGCCTCAGCCTTCCAAGTAGCTGTGACTACGTGCATGCGCCAACACGTCCCGCTAATTTTTGTATTTTTAGTAGAGACCAGGTTTCAGCATATTGGCCAGGGTGGTCTTGAACTCCTGACCTCATGAACCACCAGCTTCAGCCTCCCAAAGTGCTGAGATTACAGGCGTGAGCCACCGCGCCTGGCCTAAGTTTTTAAATATATAAGTAGAAAGGCCTAGGAAAAAAAATACAGCACAAAATTAATGTAAGTCTGCTATGGTCTGAATGTCTGTGTCCCCAAAATTTGTACCTTGAGATGTAATCACCAACGTGATGCTATTAAAAGGTGGGGCCTTTCCCAGGATGATCAGGCTGTGGAGGTGGAGACCGCATCATGGGATTATTGCTCTGATAAAAGAGCCCAAATATCTCGTTTGTTCTTTCTACTATGTGAGGACATGGAAAGAAGGCACCCTCTTCGAATCAGAAAAGGGGCCCTCCCAGGCGCGGTAGCTCACACCTGTAATCTCAGCACATTGGGAGGCCGAGATGGGCAGATCACCTGAGGTCAGGAGTTTGAGACCAGCCTGGCCAACATGGCGAAACCTTGTCTCTACCAGAAAAAAAAAAAATTAGCCAGGTGTGGTGGTGGATGCCTGTAATCCCAGCTACTTGGGAGGCTGAAGCAGGAGAATAGCTTGAACTTAGGAGGCAGAGGTTATGTGAGCCAAGATTGCGCCACTGCACTCCAGCCTGGGCCACAAAATGAAACTCCACCTCAATAGAGAAAAGAAAAAGAAGAAGAAAGAAAACTGGTCCTTAGTAGACACCAAATCTATTGGCACCTTGGTCTTGGACTTCCAGCTTCCAGAACTATGAGAAATAAATTTCTGTTGTTTTGAAGCTACCCAGTCTATGGTATTTTTTAGATCAGTTAATTGCTACTGTTAATGTTACACCTTTCAGCTGGTTGTGGCAGCATCAGGGAGAAAATGCAGGAGAAAGAGAGGGGGAGGGTCCCTTGAGTGACTTCCAAGTTTCAGACCTCCGAAGCCATGGTCTTCAGAAGCTATCCTTTTGGAGATTATCATGCTTTTAAGTGTGCACTGATATTTACTGTTTATTATAAAGAGTATCACAAAGGATGTGGATGGACACCAAATGAAGAGATGGGTAGGACAAGGTATGGGGGAAAGGTGCGGAGCTTCTCCACCTTGTCTGGGAGCACCACCCTCCAGGAGCCATCACTGTTTGGCTACACAGAAGATCTATGGCATTTTTACAGATTTATAGATGGACTAAGACAAAGTCTTCCTAGGGTAGCTGGATTATACTCTTAGCATGTTTTCTTCTTTTTTTTTTTTTTTTTTTTTTTTTTGATATGGAGTCTTGCTAGAGTGCAATGGCACCATCTCGGCTCACTGCAACCTCCGCCTCCCAGGCTCAAGCAATTCTCCTGCCTCAGCCTCCCGAGGAGCTGGGATTACAAGCACCCACCACCACTCCAAGCCAATTTTTTTTGTATTTTTAGTAGAGATGGGGTTTCCCCATGTTGGCCAGGCTGGTCTCGAACTCCTGACCTCATGTTAGAACCTTTTCTATCTTCTCCATATTTTCTAACTCATCTACAATACAAATATATAAGAACACAATCACTTTTATGATGACATGATGTGCTTCTTGTTCATACACTTAGTAATTTAGTTGGCCATATCTTCCAGGCATCCAACACTCCCACCAGATGTTACAATAGATATAATTCAAGTAGAAGTCATGATTTCATTTAGTATATGCAAAATTCCATAAAGTATATGTGCAGTGGAGATGAATTAAAGGATGTCCATCAAAATATTAAAGCTGAGAGAGATCCAAGATGGCCAATTAACAGCAGCTCAGGATTGTAGCTCCCAGTGAAAGTGCAGAGAGCGAGTGGACGCCGCACTTTCAGACGAATTTTTGTTGCCCACAGACTGGGAGATTCCCGGCGGAGGAGCCACACGGGTCGCCAGCGTGACTTTTTTGGCCAGCACGGCTGTTTTGCCGGCGCCCCGGCACGGCACTTCTCAGCGCGGAGTATACGGGATGGGGTGCCCTTTGAGTCTGGCTCGGCTGGTCCCAACCCCAAAAGGAGAACAGCAATTGGAAGCACTGGGGACTGAGAGTTTCACAGTAAGCACAGCTGAACC
>CAUYLG010002897.1:0-46194 GCA_963573385.1 Cacajao melanocephalus
ATTTATAGATTAAATGCTATCCCCATCAAGCTACCATTGACTTTCTTCATGGAATTAGAAAAAAACTACTTTAAATTTCACATGGAACCAAAAAAGAGCCTGCATAGCCAAGATAATCCTAAGCAAAAAGAACGAAGCTGGAGGCATCACGCTACCTGACTTCAAACTATACTACAAGACTACAGTAACCAAAACAGCATGATACTGGTACTAAAACAGATATATAGAGCAATGGAATAGAACGAAGGCCTCATAAATAATGCCACACATCTACAACAATCTAATATTTGACAAACCTGACAAAAACAAGCAATGGGGAAAGGATTCACTATTTAATAAATTGTGTTGGGAAAACAGGATAGCCATATGCAGAAAACTAAAACTGGACCCCTTCCTTACACCTTACACAAAAATTAACTCAAGATGGATTAAAGACTTAAATATAAGACCTAAAACCATAAAAACCCTGGAAGAAAACCTAAGCAATACCATTTAGGACATAGGCATGGGCAAAGACTTCATGACTAAAACACCAAAAGCAATGGCAACAAAAGCCAAAATTGACAAATGGGACCTAATTAAAGAGCTTCTGCACAGCAAAAGAAATAATGATCAGAGTGAACAGGCAACTTACAGAATGGGTGAAAATTTTTGCAATCTATTCTCATGAAGAATAGATTGCAAATATCTATTGCTAATATCCAGAATCCACAAAGAACTTAAAAAAATTTACAAGAAAAAAACAACCCTATCAAAAAAATGGGCAAAGGTTATGAACAGACACTTCTCAAAAGAAGACAGTTATGTGGCCAATAAACATATGAAAAAAAGCTCATCATCACTGTCATTAGAGAAATGAAACTCAAAACCACAATGAGATACCATCTCATGCCAGTTAGAGTGGTGATCATTAAAAAGTCAGGAAACAACAGATGCTGGAAGGGTGTGGAGAAATAGGAATGCTTTTACACTGTTGGTGGGACTGTAAATTAGTTCAACCATCGAGGAAGACAGTGTAGCAATTCGTCAAAGATCTAGAACCAGAAATGCAATTTGACCCAGCAATCCCATTACTGGTTATATACCCAAAGGATTATAAATCATTCTACTATAATGACACATGTACAGGTATGTTTATTGCAGCACTGTTCACAATAACAAAGACTTGAAACCAACCCAACTGCTGATTAAGGATAGACTGGATAAAGAAAACACAGCACATAAGCACCATGGAATACTATGCAGCCATAAAAAAGGATGAGTTTATGTCCTTTGTAGGGACATGGATGAAGCTGGAAACCATCATTCTCAGCAAACTAACCCAAGAACAGAAAACCCAGTACCACATGTTCTCACTCATAAGTGGGAGTTGAACAATGGGAACACATGGATACAGGGCGGGGAGCATCACACACTGGAACCTGTCGCGGGTTGGGGGGCTAGAGGAGGGATAGCATTAAGAGAAATACCTAATATAGATGATGGGGTGATGGGTGCAGCAAACCACCATGGTACATATATACCTATGTAACATATCTGCACATTCTATACATATATCTCAGAACTTGAATATACTAATAATAAAAAAGGAAGGAAATTAATATTTCAGGGAGATATCTGCTCTCCCATATTTATTGCAGCACTATTCACAATGGCTAAGGTTTGGAAGCAACCTAAGTGTTCATCAACCCAAATGATGGACTGGATAAAGAAAATGTGACACATATTCACCATGGAATACTATGCAGCCATAAAAAAGGATGAGTTCATGTCCTTTGCAGGGACATAGATGAAGCTGGAAATCATTCTCAGCACACTAACACAAGAATGGAAAACCAAACACCACATGTTCTCACTCATAAGTGGGAGTTGAACAATGAGGACACATGGACACAAGGAGGGGAACATCACACACTGGGGTCTGTTGTGGGGTGGGGAGCTAGGGAGGGATAGCATTAGGAGAAATACCTAATGTAGATGATGGGCTCATGGGTTCAGCAAACCACCATGGCATGTATATACCTATGTAACAAACCTACACATTCTGCACATGTAACCCAGAACTTAAAGTATATTTTTAAAAATGACAGAACAGATTAAGTTTCATAAATGTAAAGCAGGCACAAATAATCAACATCAGCAAAGAAAAACAACACTACAAGGTAAGGATTTCATAAACGAATGTGTGCAAAAAATTTAAAAGTCTGGATGAACTAGCCAAATTCTTAGAAAAACAAAAATTTCAAAACTGACAAAAGAAGAAATAGAAATCTGAGTGCTTCTCTATCAATAAGATTTAATCCATAATTAAAAATTTGCACCCCTGCACCCTATCATTCCATTACCAAAATCCAGACTCAGGTGGCTTAGCAGGTGAATTTTACCAAACATTTAAGGGAGAAATAACATGATTATAGGAAAACTTTTCCAGATTACTTAAAAAAAAATACTTTCTACCTCATTTAATGATGCTAGAATAACTTACAGCTGTAAAATTTTTAAACAAAATATCAGTCAATCAAATACAGCAACATGCAAGAAGGATTATATATTCCGACCACATTTATTCCAGGAATCCAAGGTTGATTTAACATTTGGAATTGATCAATTTATTTTACAACATTCACAAAATAAAAAAAATATGATTAGATTTATGGATATAGTAAAAAGATTTATTAAAATCCAACATCTACACATAATAAAAAGTCTTAGCAAAATAGAAATAGAAAGGAGCTGATGTGGTTTGGCTGTGTCCCCATCCAAATCTCA
Source organism: Cacajao melanocephalus (assembly GCA_963573385.1). Lineage (NCBI taxonomy): Eukaryota > Metazoa > Chordata > Mammalia > Primates > Pitheciidae > Cacajao > Cacajao melanocephalus. Next base: position 2,770 of record CAUYLG010002897.1, read on the forward strand.
TCTTGAGTTGTAACTCCCACAGTTCTGACATGTCATGGAAGGAACCTGGTGGGAGGTGATTAAATTATGGGGGCGGGTCTTTGCTGCTCTGTTTTTGTGACAGTGAATGAATCTCACAAGATCTGGTGGTTTTAAAAACGGGAGTTTCTCTGTACAAGCTCTCTTTTTGCCTGTGTAAGATGAGACTTGCTCCTCCTTGCCTTCCACCATGATTGTGAGGCTTCCCCAGCCGTGTGGAACTGTGAGTTCTCCATTAAACCTCTTTCCTTTGTAGGTTGCCCAGTCTCAGGTATGTGTTTATCAGCAGCATGAGAACAGACTAAAACAGGAGCTTTCTAAGTAACACAAGATATTTATATACTTACTGGTAAAATGTTAAAAACTTTTCCTCCGAGATTGAGAATGAGACAATTGTGCTTGCTATACCTACATCAATTTCATATTATCCTAAAAGATGTAGTCTATGTAATAGGGCAGGAAGAACTATAAACGTATAAGGATTGGAAAGGAAGAAGTAAAAATTTTCATTTTTTGCAGTAGATTTAATTTTGTACATAGAAATCTCAGAAGAATCCAGAAAAAGAATTAATAAATAAATTAGCAAGATTGTCATGTACAAGGTCAATATGCAAAAATCAATTGTATTTTTAAAATCAAGAAGAAAACAATTCAAAAATACAATTTAGAACAATATCATTCAGATCAAAGCTTAGTTTATGCCCTGCCTCCTGAGGGTAGGCCAAACTTAGAGACATATTTAAAGAATAGAGAGAAAGGTGAAAATAGTAACTTCACAGTGAAGAAATCTGACAAACACCACCTTAACCAAATGATGAAGGTTAACATCATCACTGATATATGGTTAGCTTGTACCCCCAAATATAATGTAACTTTACCTCTGTATAATCTTTTAAATAAACCCGTATGACCCATCCAATAATGAGGAAAACATCAGACAAATCCAGATTGGAGGACTTCTACAGGACACCTGGCCAGTAATCTTCAAGATTGTCAGTGTCACAAAAACAAAGTGTAAAGAAAGACACAGATTCCAGACGAAGGAGACACAACAAGCGCAATGTGGTTTCTTGGAGGTGCTCCCATAACAGAAAGAGGTCATTTACTGAAAAAAGTAATGAAATCCAAGTAAAGCCTGGGGTTTAGTTAACAGTAATGCAAGAAAATGTGGTACATACACATAGTAAATAATGAGATTCTGTCATTTGCAACAACATGGGTGGAACTGGGTGGAACTGGAGGTCATTATGTTAAGTGAAATAAAGGCACAGAAAGATAAACTTTGTATGTTTATCATTCATTTGTGGGAATGATACATACAAAATATGTATGTATCATTCATTGGTGGGAACCAAAAATTAAAAATTGAAACAACTCAATTCATGGACATAAATAATAGAATAATGGTTACCAGAGGCTGGGAATAGTAATGGGGTGTGGGAGGTGACTGGTGATTGTTAATGGGTACAAAAATATAGTTAGATAGGATGAATCATATTAGTATTTACTAGCACAGCAGAGTGATTGCAGTCAACAATATTTTATTGTACATTTTAAAATAACTGAAAGTATAATTAGAATGTTTGTAACAAAAATAAATCGTAAATACTTGAAGTGACTGATAAAAAAATTATGAAATCCTATAAATTTAAGGAGTATAAGTAGTATTGTTACATGCATATATCATATAGTGGTGAAGTCTGGGCTTTTAGTGTAACCATCACCTGATTAGTGTACCTTGTACCCATTACGTAATTTCTAATCCCTTATACTCTTCCTCCTACCCTTCTAAATCTCTAGTGACTATTGTTCCATACTCTGTGTCCATGTGTACACATTGTTTTGCTCCCAACTATAGGTGAGAATATGGAGTTCTTGACTTTCTGTTTCTAAGTTGTTTCACTTAAGATCATGGCTTCCATTTCCATCCATGTTGATTCAAAAGACATGATTTTATTCTTTTTTATGGCTGTATAGTATTCTATTTTGTGTGTGTGTATGTGTGTGTGTGTATGCACCACATTTTCTTTAATCATCTGTTGATGAACACTTAGGTTGATTCCAAAACTATGCTTGAATAGACATTTCTCAAAAGAAGTCCTACAAATGGCCAAGAGATATATGAAAAGATGCTCAATGTCACTAGTTATCAAGGAAATGCAAATGAAAAATCACAAGGAGATATCATCTCACACCTGTCAAAATGGCAATTATGAAAAAACAAAAAAGATAAGTGTTGGTGAGGATGTGGAGAAACTGCAACCCCTGTACACTGTTGGTGGGAATGCAAAGTGGTATAGCCGCTATGGAAAACAGTATGGAAATTTCTCTGAAAACTAAAAATAGAACTACTATATGATCCAACAATTCCACTTCTGAGTATTTATCCAAAAGAATTGAAATCAGGATCTCAAAGAGATATTAGCCCTCCTGTGTGAATTGAAGCATTATTCACAAAATGTGGAAACAACCTACATGTTCATGGATAAATGGATAAAGAGAATGTAGTATCTACATACAATGGAATATTATCCAGCCATTAAAAAGAAGGAAATCCTGCAATATGTGACAATACGGATGAACCTGGGGGATACTGAGCTAAGTGAAATAAGCCAGTCACAGAAGTACAAATACTGCGTGATTCTTCTTATATGAGGCATCTAAAGTAGTCAAACTCATTGAAGCAGAGAGTGGAATGGCAGTTGTGAGGGGGCAGGTGGAAGGGGGAGTTGGAAGTTGCTAATCAACAGGTATAACATTTCAATTATGCAAGGTGAATAAATTCTAGACATCTGCTGTACAACATTTTGCCTATAAATGACAACATTTAAGTATTTTACACTTAAAAATCCATTAAGGAAGTACATCTCGCGTTGAGTTTTTAGCATAAATAATATAATAATACTGATGCCTTTCCAGTGTTGTCCATTCCTGGGCGCTTGAGCCAGGTCCGTTTAGTGGGCAGAACCTTCCTGACCCACCGTATTCCATTTTGGAAGTTTTGGTAGGAAATACTGAACGGAAGTATGATTTTGGTTCAGGCTAGTTCAGTGGGTGGTTCTGGAACTCTGCTTGTGGTAGTTAATGCTGCAGTAAGATGAGGCTTCTCGGGGAGCACAGCAAACGAGTTGGGTTCATTTCGTTGTGTTTCCCCGGCCCTTCTGGCTGTGTGTGACTCCTCCAGCTCCAGTTCTGCTCTCTGGTCTCCATCCAGAGAAAGCTGCTTGGGTGCTTATTCCTTAAGGAACTCCATTTTGCTCCCAGTCTTGGGATCCTCGCTGAGCTGGAGCCGCTTTCAGCACCTTCGTCCTGTGGGACACAGCCATGCCGTTGACTCAGCAGTCAGCGTCCTCTGTTCCCCAAGGCGGGAGCCTGCATCACACCCGCACTGTGCGGTCCTTCTAAAGGCAGCCGTCTCGCCCTGACCCTGAGAGGAAAGGAGCGCCCTGCCAGCCTATCCCAGACGTTTGTAGTGTGTGTGGAGCCTGATGCCAACATGGGGATGCATTTCTCTTTGTAAATGAGTACAAAGCTAATGAGAAAAAGAAAAAGAACCTGGATTGCTTTTCTGAGAGAGGAAAAGAAAATTGTCTTCAAGTCTCAGAGGGCTGGTTATTCAGCAAACAGAGATCAGGTGTCTACATATTTTCCATCAGACTACAAAGTGCATAAGGCTTGGACATCAAGGGAAATGCCATGGGTTCCATGGGCGGTGGCAGCAGTGTGCCTGAGTGCTTCAGTGTGTCATAGCGGGAGCTTTGACGTCAGGTAGTGCCTGGCTCTTCTTCCACTTGCTCACTGAGTGATCTGGGACTCAGGCTTTTGTTTTTAACATGGGGCTTATCACGGTGCCTATTTCATGGGGGACTGTCAGAAGAATTACATCAGATAACACACAGGACCACGGCATCTGACATGCCATGAGTGCTCACGCGTGTCAGCCTGTGTTGTTAGTATTGTGGCCCTTATTTTTTCCTCTGTGGTCAGAACTTGGGCATCCTCTGCTCTGTTTCTGAGTAGGTGCTTTGCCATTAGACTTTTCTGGTGTTTATTTTTATTTCATTGTGAGGTATTCATTTGCTTAAAATCAATTCCTCCTAACGTGTCGTCACTACACCATGGCTCTGCATAGGGGGAAGAAAACAAGAAAGCATGCATGTGTGTGTGTGGGGATGGCTGTGAGGGATGCAGGGAGATGGAGTGAGCCTGGCTCTGCTGAATACATATAATCAATAGGTGAAATCGACATGTTTGCAAAAGCTACAGGCCCTGCTGGGTGAGCTGCTTTCAGTGATGTCAAGAAATGCGTCTATTTCATTACTCCTCTTCTTGGGATGAGGAATTATTCCAACATCACCTTCAAACCACCGAAGAATAGCCCGGGAGTGGGAAGGTCATGTCATTCCTTCACTGTCCCTACTTTCTATCCAGGGGATAAACCTTTGGGGGTTAACATATTCAACATAAACCTTGGAGCTTCTTTGCTTCAAAGAAGGGAAGGAAACAAACGCATTATTGAGCTATGAGCATTTATTAATTCACTAAATATTTATTGTGTACTTAAGTCCCTTTTTTCAGCACTATGGGTTCAGCAGCAAATGAGACAGACCCAGACCCGGACCCTGCCTTTGTGCCGCTGAATGTCAGGTGGGAGAATGACATCAAGCAATTGTGCCCTGTGATGAGTGCAAAGTTGCGAGGGTCAGGGGTGCCTTTTCTGAGGACTTAGAGAAGCTGTGGCCAGAAGGGTAAGTGGCGCTGTCCAGGAGAAGAGGGGACAGGGAGGAGAATATCTCGGCAGGAGGAAGCCCTGCAGGAAAAGCCCTGAGTGGAGGGGGCAGGGTGCTGGTGGCCAGAGCAGGAGGGGCAGGAACGTCCAGGACAGAGGGAGCTGGAGGCACCTGGGCTTAGCAGGATGCACCAGGAGTCTTGGTGCAGTGCCTGGCTTTGTCCTGAGGGCCCAGGAAGGGAAGTAAGTAGAGCAAAGTGATCACATTTACCCTGAGAGAGGACCACTCTGGCTCCTGTGTGTATAATGAATGACCATCAGTGCTCTGAGAGAGGGAGACCCTTACAAGGCCTCTGTGATGTGCAGGTGACACGTGGTGGGAAGTAGACTCTAGAGGCACAGCAGTGAGGAGTGGGCGGAGCTGAGGGGAGTGAAAGGGAGATTGACAGATGAGTGAGTCACTGAGAGTGGGGGCTGAGAAGGAGGGCAGAGTGACACCAGGGTCTGGGTGGGGTGGGGAGTGGTTTCCCCAAGGTGGGGGCACAGGAAAGAAGGTAGGTTTAACAGGGGGATGCAGCTCAAATGTTCGATTTTGGACACACTGAATTCAGAGCGTACCAATGAGACAGTGAAATGGAGATGCATGTAGCAGGTAGATACATGAGTTTGCAGCTAAAAATAAATCTGGGCTGATGATAAGGTATTATAGGCACCTCTTTTACTGGATGGAGCCCAATGGGTGATTTGATTCTTGCCAGCATAGCATCATGAACAGGTGATGGGGGTACACCTAGACCTTTCTGCAAGTAAGTCCATCTTTCTCTCTCTGTGACCTTCAGCAATTCATCTAGCCTTTCTGCGCTCCCCTAGCCTCAGCATAAAATGGTGATAGTTATGTCTGCTTCTGACTACCAATAGCACATGTTTGAGGATCCATTAAACTGAAAATAAAACATATGGGGCTCGTGGAAATAAGAACTATGTTAAAACAAGGAGTTATTATAGTTGTGCATAAGCCAATGAAAAACAGAAATACAGCCCCAAGGCTCAGTATTGATTTTGGTCCTGGGTGCTTCCTGCGGCTGAATAAATCTGCCATTTCTCCCCCCGAGTGCTGGCAGAGCTGATGGCAGGTCTCCAGCTCCCAGTCTCCTTGCCCCTGCTCCAAGGTTATGTCCTTCCTTGGCTCAGGCCAGATCCAGCATGCCCACACCTGCCTGTGCCCCTCTGGTCACCCTTCCCATGCAGGGGATGTCTATGTGGAAGGTTCCAGTTGTGAAGTTGGAGCATGACTAACAGCAGATGCCCTCTGATTAAACTGGGAACAGGTCCCCGAGGAAAGTGGAACTTGGATCTGCAGAACAAGGGATTTAAGGACAGAGGAAATGGCCCCAGACAAGGCTTTCATACTTCAGGATGCATTAAGGGTTACGAAACTTGCTTCATGTGTGGAACCACTGGATAATACTTATTGAGGGCCCACTGAATGCCAGCTTCTGAGATTAGCCCGGGGGTACAGGAGTGAAAAAGACAGTGTTTGTGCTCTCAGAATTACAAATTGAGGAAGAGAGAGATAATAAGGGAATAAAACACTCTTAAAAGAAGGACTGAGCAACCAGATACAACAAGAGAGAATACGGATGTGGCTGGGAGGGAAGTGTCTATTTTAGAGGGTGTGGTCAGCGAAGGCTTCAGTGAGATGGTGACATTTGAGTGAGACCTGACAGCTATGAAGGCAGGGAGAGGAGTGGGGAGAGAAGACTGTGGGCAGGGGGGCCTGGCCAGAAGAGAGGACCTGCGGGGCCTATGCTCGCTGAGTTTGCAGAACCATGAGAAGAAATGTGGCTGGAATCTAGGGAATGAAGGGCAGAGGTAAGGGGCTAGATGGTGCACAGCTTTGTGAGTCATGGGAGGAAATGTGAATTTTTGTTTTGCTGTCATAGCAAGCTATTGAAAGGTTTTATGCAAGGGAGTGATTTCTATTTTAAAAAGATTGCTACATAGGTACAAGGGAGTACTATTCAGCCATAAAAGGAATGAGATCCTGTCATTTGCAACAACATGGATGGAACTGGAGATGATGATGTCAAGTGAAATAAGCCACTTGTGGAAAGACAGATGTCACATGTTCTCATTTATTTGTGGGATCTAAAAATCAAAATAATTGAAATTACGGACACCGAGAGTAGAAGAATGGTTACCAGAGGCTGGGAAGGGTAGTGGGGGGTTGCAGGGAAGGTGAGGGTGGTTAATGGATCCAAAAAAAGAATGAATAAGACAGACTCTTTGATAGCACAACAGGGTGACTATGGTCAATAGGTTAATTGTATTTAAAAATGACCGAAGGAATGTAATTGGATAGTTTGTAACACAAAGGAATAATGCTTGAGGAGATGGATACCCAATTCTACATGATGTGATGATTATGCATCAAACATCTCAGGCACCCTGTAAATACAAACACCTACTATGTACCCAGAAAAATTTTAAGAAAAGAAGATTCTCTTAAAAAAAACATTGCTCTCACCTTAGGGGATAATGAGTTGCAAGGGAAAGGAGAGAATCAAGGAAACCAGCCAAGAAGCACCACAGTTCTGTGCGTGAGAAGTGATGGTCTTGTGAACTCGGGAGTGTCCGTGGAAGTGGGTGGCTTCAGGGGCTGTTTGAAAGTGGAATGGACCCCCCTTGCTGATGGATGGGAGGTGAGGGGTGAGGAGATGGACCAACTGGAGGTGACTTGTGGGATTCTGGCTTAAGCAGCCATATGGTTGAGGATACATTCACTGTAACAGAGATGAATGGAGAACACAGATGCATGGAGGAAATCCAGACTTCTGTTTTGGCCTGGTCACAGGCCTGATGTGCCTGTGGGGCATTGAGGAGAAGTCAAGTATGAAGCTGGCGGTATAGTCGGAAGTCATCAGAATTTCCAGGCTGGAAGTGTACCTCGAGGATCTGAGCATAGGACTGGACTCGGGCACCTAGGGAAAGGGTTTTGGGGGAAAGAGCAGAGGGCTGGGTCTGAGCCCTGAGAAGCCCTGGAATATCAGCAGGAATGACAGTGGTGGGTGGGTGGTTGGGGGGAGCAGAAAACCCAGGAGGGCTGGAGCCACGGGAGCCAAAGGAAACTGCTCAGAGGCCACCACGTTGGGGAGGATCGAGGGTACCCACTCCGTCTGGTGACTTGGAGGAGGCTGCCGATGGTGACAAGTCATTTCAGTTAGTGAGGACGACAGGCAGATTGGAGTGGGTTGAAGAATGAGTTGGAGGTGAGGAGGCAAAAGTGACATTCAGGGACAACTCCTTGGAGAAATTTTGCTGTCACACTGGGCAGATAAATGGGAAAGTGCTGCTTACTTGGGTTTCTATGAACATACGAAACAGTCTCTTCACCGTTTCTAAACCTCTCTCCCACTCTGATGCACCCACCCACAGCATTCCATGATAAAATAAACTGTGGATGATGTGCAGTCCCCAACATAGTAGTTGTGACTCCACTCCTTTTTCTCCCTTTTGAGAAAGTTTCTAGGAATGCAAATCAGTCAGAGTAAAGCTGGGATAGTCACAGATCTGCTGACTTCCACACGTTCAACTATTCCATGTAACCAAATTAGTTGTAGCAGAACATACTATTGACCACACCTTATATTGTTGTTGGCATGCTGGCTGAGATGTGTTGTTGTTCCAGACATGGCTGGGTGGCATTCATTCATTAAATCATTCATTCATTTATCAACCACTTTTTGAGCATTAACAGCATGTCAAGAGCTTGTACTATGGGCACTGGGAGAAGTGGCAAACAAGACAAACACAGCCTCTGCCCTCAGGAGCTCCAGCCAGGTGGGGAGGCAGACGTGGAGTAAGTGATGTCAAGTGAGCTTACAGCCAGAGAAGCACTGTGTTCTCAAAGACAACATCACTGCAGGTGCTGGCCTGGTCCACAGGCATAGCAAGAGTCTCTCTGAAGAAGTCAGGATGAATAAGCAGAGAGAAGAACTAATGAGACTTACGCTGGGGCTGGGTGTGGACAGCAGCCCAGGCAGAAGTGAATGCCCAGGGATGGAGGGAGCCCATTTCCACTGGGGTCAGGGCCAGTCCATCCAGAAGGTCAGGGAAGGAGGAGAGTGAGGGGTGAGAGGCAGAGGCCAGGAGGCTCCAGCCAGGAGATTGATGTTTATCAGGAAAGCATTGTGAAGAATTTTGTGTTGAGGGGAGAGGGGTGATGGGATGGTCGGACTTCTTCTGAAAGAGCACCAAGGTGTCTGGGGAATGGGGTGTAGTTGGACAGAGAAAGGTGACAGGCCAGTGTCACCTGTATACAGGCACGGGAAGGCATTAAGTCCCTTCCAGCCCTATTTTATCAAACCTTGCTGGGTATTTGGAAAGGGGCTGGGGGCTGGGGCAGGACCAGCCTATTGCGTCTCAGTGTCCTGTCCCTGTAGCCTGATCTGCTTTTCCTCTCTCCCCTCCCTCCCACCTAGGGTAACCCAACAGGTTAGTTGGGGCCGGTTCTCAAGGGCCAGGACAGGAGTAGACACCAAGGGATACCCACAGTGTCAACATAGGGACATAGGTTGTAGAACTAACAGCCACGGAAGCTAGAGGGGCCGTCTTAAGGGACTGACAGTGGTAAGCATGGAGTGCAGAGATGCAGGTGCGTGCATACTTGGGATGGGCAGTGCAGAAATTCACTTATCCAGGGAATGGCAGGACAGTGATTCTCCAACTTTGCTGTGCATAAAAAACGCCTGGGGAGCTCATTGAAAGTGCAGACTTGGAGGCATTCCTAAGGAATGCTGACTCAGCAAGTGGGGCTGGCAGGGCAGGAATCTTCATTTTTAAGCAGCTTTTTCCTCTCTCCACCCAGGTGATTTTGATCTAGATAACCCAACGGCCTTTCTTTTGAGAATGCCTCCATGCTGGGCCGCGTCTTGGCTTTATATCCTCAGTCCCCTCTTCTGTCTCGCACCAGCGTGAGCCTGAAAGCTGATTTCAGCCCTGCGTGAAGATGCGAATGACCACGTTCCGGGCTGGGGCGTCCGGGCTGTCGGGCAGGCAGCGTGCGGCCGCCAGGGGACGCCAGAGCCCTGGCTCGTGCGCTCGGGCTCCTCCGCCCGCGGACGCCGCGCCCGAGCCAGCGAGCGAGCTAGCAAGCGGAGCACAGCGCTGCGGGCTCACAAAGCGGCCGGACGCGCGGCGGTGGCAGGAGCGCAGGGGCGCAAGCCGGCGATCAGCCTTCCCGGCGACCGTGCCGCGGGAGCTCGAGCAACTCGGACGCGGGGACCCGGGCCGGCCCCCAAGGTACGTGCCCAGTGGAACCCCGCGCCGCAACTTGAAGTAGTTGGGACCTCGCCGCGGCCGCCCGGGGGCCAGCAGGGTCAGGGCCCGGGGTTCCCTCCGCGCGCCCCTCTTGCCGCCGAGGCCGCAGGGCGCGCGAGGGAGCCTTTCCCTTAGCTGTGGCCGGGGACTCCCGGCTGCAGGCAGCCCCCACCCCGCTTGCCGGAGCTCGGGTGCTGCTGGAGCCCTGTTCTCGCCCCCCCCCGCCCCAAAGCCGTGTGCACCGTCCGTGGGAGTGCGGCGTGCGGACCCCGGCTCCCCGCTTCTGGGGAGGGGTACCAAGCCCCTGAAAGGAGGGCGGCATCTGCGGGGCACTCGGAGAATAGGCGAGAGGGGTCCCCCGTAGTTGGACGGCAGCCTCCGATTCGTGACGCAGCCTCCAGGTTCGTAGCTGAGTCCCCCATTCGTGAGAGGGGTCCCTGGGTCTAGACGCGCGACAGGCGCCCCAGGTGCGCGAGCGCTGGCCGTCCCCGCCGCGGGGTCCCTGCCTTCTGGCTGGGCCGGGCTGGGGCGCTGGGACACCTGGGTGCCCAGGGCTCGCGGCCGTCCGCCCTCCCAGCTCACAGCCCCGCGCTCCCTGCCCGCAGATGCCGGCGATCGCGGTGTTGGCGGCGGCCGCCGCGGCGTGGTGCTTCCTCCAAGTCGAGAGCCGGCACCTGGACGCTGGCCCCAACCACGGCAATTTCCTAGACAATGACCAGTGGCTGAGCACCGTCTCCCAGTACGACCGGGACAAGTATTGGAACCGCTTTCGAGACGTGAGTACCGGCGCCACCCGGCCCTGGGGGGGCGCGGAGCCTCTCGGAGAGGGGACCCCTGAAGCAGGGTTGGGGGGTGGGGCAGGTGCGCATCTCCCGCAGGGGCTGGTCGGTCGCTGCTTCCTGGGCACTGTCTTGCCTGAAAGGAACTTTAAAGAACTTCGAAGGTTCCATGCGCTTGCCTGGTACCTGTGGTCCAGGTGTGTGTATTTGTAGGGCTGGGGGAGGTGACTGCACTAAAATACCGCACAGATTACCAGCAGCTGTGGAGAAAGAGGTTCCCTGCGCTTCCGACTTCTCCTAACCGTGGTGGTAGACTTTGCTTAGCTCCCGAGAAGACCTCCCGGGGCAGCGGTGACTTGGACCATCTCTAGGGTGTGTCAGGAGAGTCGCTGCTGGAGAGGTTAGGTCTGGGAGTCCCAGCTATCTATGGGGGAGTCAGGTGTTGTGTGTGTGTGTGTGGAGGGGGTGGGAGGGGGCTTTATGGCAATGGGCCTGATAAAATACAAGGGAGGTGGGGTGGTTTGACCCTCGGAGGCTTGAAAGGAAACAAGAACAGCTAGCCCGTGCAGTTGATCCCCTGCCCTGAAAGGGACCCTGGGTGGCAGAGCATTGCTTCTCCGAGGGAGCCCTGGGGGTGGAGAAAGCTATTCCTGGACACCCAGAAGCACACTTGCGGCCGGTTTCTGCCCCAAGGCTGGCTGCCATTCCTCAGGTGTGCCCCAGGGATGTGGGGCAAGAGGCATCTGGTGCAGTCTTTCCAGCAGATGGCATCTCCTCTGTTCTGTGGGAGCGGCTGCCAGCTCCTTCAAGGACTGCCCCAGCTGGCCAGGGCCATGCCCTTCCAGGGGACTTGGAAGTACCATATTTTATGATACTTAATGTTAGGAATTCCTGTTTCTGATAAGCCTTAAATATTGTAAAAGCGCCCAAGGAATAAGAGTAAAAAGAGAAAAGCTTTAATGTTCAAATGCACTGTTTGTTTGTTTGTTTCTGATGTTTTAGGTGTTAAACTAATATTATTAGCAGCATATATAATTTTTAAAATGGTAATTTGACCCATGCCTCGGACCCCCTTGTTAATGTTGCAGGGCATGGTTTACAGAGTCTTTGAGGTGGGGTATGTGTGGAGGTCAGCTTCCCCCTCTGGACTTCTCTAAGTCTTGCTCCCAGTATCTGCAGGCCTTGTAGGGAGAGGGGATTTGAGAAATTGAATGAATCCCAGATGTTTTTATGCACCTTCTAAAGAGCACCCTTTCCAGATCCTGATCTGGAGGAGATGCATTCAGAGCCTTGTGTTGGGGCTTATGACTCTCCTCTCTGTTGCTCATTTTCCTCTTTCTAGTTGAGGTTGGGCTGCTTTTCTTGGAAAGGGGATTTCAAACACATTCAGTGAATAGCCACAGTTATTTGAGGCCTTTTATCAAAACTAGTTTCATTAACAATTTTTAATTGGTACATAGTAACTGTTGGGGTCTTACTTTTGCAGTAGATAGGCCCCCCACTTTCCTCCCAGTGAAATTCCTGCCACTCATTGCCCCGTTCCTGACCTGCTCCATTAACTGCTCAGATCTGAGAATCCTGCATTGATGACCTTTGCCTATGACTGAAAAAGATGCCCAAACCATGAAGGATTCACCTGGAGCAGAGATTTGGCTTTTTGTTTTGTTTTTACCTTTCTATGGTTCCATTTTAGATAGAGTCGAGGAGCAGGGCAGATGCTCAACTCTGCTAGAGGTGGAAGAATTGAGCCAGGATTAGAAGTGAAGGGCCACCTCTGCAGATGCCTTGGTGCTCCTGGCAGCTGGATTGGGATGAAAACACTTGCGCTTGTTGGGTCTTTGGGTTGTGGAAAGGTTTACTGTGCTTTCATGGCTGTTCAAGATTTTCTAGTCTCAGTGTATTATAAGCATGATATTCTGGATTCCTGCTTAGTTTTAAATTTTTAAAAATCGGGCTTCTCTTCATTTCCCATAATTCTTATGCATGATGGTGACATTTTTAGATCTTTGGATCAGTGTATTCCCATACCTGACTGAGGATGAAGCTCACCTGAAGTGCTTGTTAAATCACAGCATCTAGGATCCTCACCTGGAGAAGTACTCTTTAGATTTCTGGGGTTAGTGCTGGGAATCCGTATTTTAAACAAACATACTAGGTTATTCTTATAATGTTTAGGAAATACTGCCTTTAGATAGTGTAAAAATGTCCAAGACACAGCAAAAAGAAAAGCTTTGATGTCCAAATGCACTATTTTCTTGTTTTTGTTTTTGGAGCAGTTTTAGATGTTAAACTAATATTTTTAGCAGCATATATTTAAAAAAATGATAATTTAATGCAGCATACCACTAAAACATCTAAAAATGTTCAAAAAAACCCAAACATTTTCAAGCATCACTCATCTTACATGCTTTATGGAGTCGCCTGTCACTAACAGTGGCTCAGACATAATTTAATGTCATTAACCTCTTTTAAAGTGTTGTGGAACTCAGACCAGACACTCTTTTAGGGCAAGTCCTTGGAATCCTCACAAAGTCTGAGCCTGGAAACAGGTAGTTAGAAGTTGCTTTCTGTAGAAACCTACTGTTCAATGGACAATCAATAAAGCCTCAGCTAGTCTTGTAGTGGCTTAGCCAGCCTGATCATTTTCATTGAGCTAAGCCTTGCTTGAGGTTGACAAAACCCCAGTTTCTTTGCTATTTCTTTAGTTGTTTTGTTGAAGCTACTGATAACTTTGAAAGGCTGTGTCCCACGATTATTGTTTTGATGCTTGTCAATTTTTGAAACTCATTGTGAAAGAAAACTTCTTGCCTTCCTTCTGACTTGTCTCTTTGTGGGACTTGGGGGAGGAATATTCAGATGTGATTTTTGAACCTGGGAAACTGAAAGCTAAGGGCTATTGTTAGTTGATTGTAGCCCTTGGGTGTTGTTGCAGGGTCAACTTTGAAATGAATATGACAGTGGGGTGTGTACTCCATCTCCCTTGACTGTTGGGTGTGCTGTGACATTGCTAGAGGGGACTTGGAAACCTCTACTTATTTTGGAAACTGTCCTATTGCTCTAGGTGTGTAAATACTTACTATCCCCTTATTTTTAGAAGTAAAGCTTTCAGAATAACTCCATGGCTTATTCCCTGGAGTTACAGATCCAGGAAAAATAGAACAACATTCAGATAATTGTCCCTAAATGTATTTGTGGTCTATTAGTTTCATCATTATTCTTTTATAAACACTAGCAATTGGGAAGTTTTGGCCAGATGGAGGCCTGAACTTTTGTACACATACAATGTTAAGGAGGCAATGAAGAGGCAGATGTTTGTATTAAGTTTTACAATAATTCTCCATCTTTAGCTGACATGCATTTAACTCCTTCATGGTTTGAGGTTGAGGAATCAAGATGCCACAACCGTTCTCCTAATTTGTCCGAATCTGATTTGGCATCAGCTTTCCATAACCATTACTGTAGGAAGTTTTCCTTTTTTCATCAATAACATTCATTCATTCCAACAAATATTTGCCTACCATCGGCTAGGCATTGGGTTATAAGAGTGAACAAGATAAATTAATCTCTTCTTTCATGTAACCTCTTGTTTGCTAGAGGAAATTCTTTAACTTATGCTGTCATAGACTTCTTTTTCTGTTTTAACAATTATTTTTCTATGAACATAATACAGTCTGGTTGTAACTGAAAGATTAAAACATTGCAGAAATAGGTAATAGCTAACATTTATGGAGCACTGAGTGTGCCAGACACTGTTTAAGGTACTTTCCATATATTATCTCACTTAATATTCATACAATCCTATGAGAGAAGTACTCTTACTATCATATCCTATTTTCTGGGAGGTTAAGTCTCTTGATAAAAATTACAGAGCTGAGATGTTGAGGAGCTGGGGCCGGAACCATGCCATCTTACTCTAGGCTCTCACTGTACCACAGCCAATCAGGAGCTGAGTGGATTTGGGGTACAAGCCTCTGCTGATAGCACATTGCAACTTTTTCCTGCTTTATGAGTGAGGGCAATCCATGAATAACCTTAGGTTAAGACAAAGTGGGATGGGAAGTCAGGTGGACATAGTGTATTGTTGGGGTCATGTCAGGGCTTATTGTCTCCTAATAATGAGCTGCTGATTTGATTAAAATAATATTGTTGCTTACACCAAACATGACATTTTCTTTCCTTTGCACACATGAAACTAGCCCTGACATTTAACTTTAGGATAATTACCTTTAGCAGGCCTGAAGAATCAGAAGTGTTGCCTTGGCTGGTATTTATCTTACTGTGGAGTGACCTGAGTGTGTAATTCTAATAAGAGCACGAGGACCAGCTTCTGTTCTTTCTCATTCTGCCGCATGCTCTGTGGGATTTGGTGGTCTCTTTAGCAGAACTGGGGTGGCAGTGAGCATCTATCTGCTCATTTGATCTTAACATATCAGCTATAGTGAGTTTCAAGGGCAAGTGGAGCCTATTGATAAAACAGTGGCTGGCTCAGTCAGTGGGACTGGTGACAAAAGAGGTGGTATAGCTTAGTGGATCAGTCATTAATCTGTCACCACAGAAACTCAGCCTGTAATCGAGAGTAGCAGAAAATCATTTTGATTAAACAGGTTTGAGGAGACTTAAATGAGTTTGTGATCCTGACTGTCTTTAATGAACCCACTATCTTAAATCCCCTGTGCTAGCTGACCATTGATAGAAATAATTATTTCACAGGGATCATTATAAAGGGACAGTTTAAAAGTTGACAGGCCTGAGAGCCTTCTTGTCCTCTCTGTCCTTACCTTCAGTGTGTCCTTGCCAGAGAAAAGCTAGGTCTTCTTAGATGGCAGAGCTCCTTGCCCCAGTTGACCTTCCCAGGCCTCTCCATGGTACTTCAGTAGAACTGTATCGCTGGGAGGATAAGTGCTCTCCTATATTCTGATGAGGCCAGTTTCAAAACTAAGAAGTGGCTCCAAATGGTTAATGGACTTATAATGCTTGTCTAGAGGAGTGGAACCTCATCATTCACTGAACCACTTCACGTTGCTTGAGGAGGCAAAGTAATGTTAGTAATTAAATGTTATATCATCATTTCTTATTGATTTACTCAGTATAATGTGTTTCAAACCAAACACAGTATCTAAACACAAATACATTCAGGATGACTCATTTTACTTTCCTGTGGTGAGGCGACTGCCTGTATTCCTTAGAAAATTCATAAGACCCAGACTTATACTCACTCGGCCTTCTCTCTCCAGGTGAGATAATTACAAACAAAAGAAATTTCCTTTAAGAAATTAAATAATTCACTTAAGGTTACAAGTATTTGTCCATCACATTTCATTCAGCATGAGATGCCTCCAGTGGTAAGATGCACCATTTTAATGAACTGTCAAGGAGGAAGAGAGTGCCCAGTGGAAGAGTTTAATAGACCTTGGCATAAAGCCGGAATTCCAAAGGGCTACACCCTCTGTGTAGAGGTAAACAAGAAACAAACTCACCATGAAGGGAAGAGGCCGCAGCAAGGCAACTTGCCTGTCTCTACCTTGCATTGGTGGATGGAGAGAAAAGATACTCCCCAAGCAACTGAGCAGGCTGGTACTCTTGCACGTTTCTGGTCTAAATGCACACTACCATTGTGCCCTCCCTCCATAAAAAAACTTATACACAGTTCATTTAACTTAAAGCAATCTCAGATTATTTATCATCTCTGAGCCTCTGACTCTTCATTTGTTAGGAAGTAATAATAATATTCTCTTGGTGAAACTCTAGATTGCAAGTGACTGAAATGTAGTCCAGGCTGGCTTAAATGGAATAGAAAACATATTCACTTGTATAACTAAAAATTCTAATAAGCCATGGTTTTATGTAAGGCTGGATCCAGGGGCTGAATTTACATGATAGGACTAGGGGTTTGCGTGTGTCTCATTCCGCCTTCCTGCTCCCCATCTTTGGGCTTTGTTTCTCCTGTGTTGGTTTTGTGCTCAGGCTGTTTAGTGCCATGTAGTGGCTCATAGCAACTACAAATCTGCATCTTCATAGAGTTTTCATGTTCTCAATAGTGCCAACAAAAGTCCGAGAAGTAAGACTTGCCAGATTTTCAGGCGTTAGGCACCCATTCCTCCGCCAATTACTTTGGCTAAGTTGGTAGAATATGCTGATTGTCCAGGCCTGGGTTATGTGCCCAGGGCTGGGGCCTAGGACTGGAGTGGCAGAGGGGGTTTCATTGGATCCCACTGTTGATGGATGGGAGAAGGGTAGTTTTTCAAGGGGAAATGGTTGCCTGATGGGCAGATGTCAACAGATGTCCACTGTGTTGACCAAGCTTATGGATTTAGCATGAAGAGTAAATTGGTTAATGCAGGTGAGCTCTTAGCACAGTGTCTAGCATCATAAATACTCAGCAAGTAGAGGTCATTCTTTTTATTAATTGTAACAACTCCTATAGCACTCTTATGCAGCATTCCTTGATTTATAGTTGTATATATCTATATTTTAACTTATTTAATAGTTGGATGCCTGCTGAAGAACCTAAGTCTTGTCATACCTCACAGCAGGTGGCCAATAAGCATTTTGTTGGCTTGAATTGCCTCCTGAGCAAACCTCTTGGATGAACCTGAGGAAGGAAAGCTTTTAGGAGCATACTAGGCACATGTGTTTATAGTCTTTGAGAGGTGGAAATTCTGGGGGTCACACATATTAAGAAACTTTTTTTTAGTCTACCTGCTATCTGTAAGCCAGGACCTCGCCACTTTGTAATTCTTTTTAAGCTACACCATCGTGTATAGCTTGGTGTCCTCGAGACCTTTACCGCAGAGCCCCACTCAGAAAGCTGCTCATTGAATGTTGGAACGAATGAATGGTTGAGTGCACTGTCCCAGACCAGAACTTTCCACACTTCTGGCAAGTGGAGAGGGCTGTCATTGCAGAGTGAGTCATACTAGCTTTGAATGTGTATGTCTCACTCTATTAGTAATTGACAATGACGATGGATACTAACAAATGCAGTGCTGTTGAGAGGCAGAGGGAACCCAGCAGGGAAATGCAACCCCCCTCGAAATTCCAGCACAATCTCTGATTCCGTGAAAAGCGCTTTGAGGCTGAGTCATGTTATGGTGTAAATGACCGCTCTTAACCTGAGATCACATTCCAATCTTGCTAAAGCTAAGCTTAGGTCTTTGGCTAGAGCGTCAGTTTACTCTTCTGTAAAACAGGAATGGTGATACTTGCATTGTGGGGCTTGCAGGGAGGACTGAGTAAGCACGTGGCACAAAATAGGTGCTTGTGATCTTTGAGTGGCTGGTGTATCTATTTTAATTCATAATGATCTGTAGTCGTTTAATTTAAGGGAGCTTACTTCTCTTCTGCCTTGTGAGTGTGAGTTGTTGGCACTCAGCTATAGATGCTGCTTTCTGTCTCTTGTCTTAGAAACATATTGGGGGAGTTTGTTCCATGATCCTGAGCCTGTCTTCACTGCATTTCTTGCCAGTCTGGAAGGCTGTGTGAGGTTCCATATGGCCCATTCTTTGTTATTTTCCAGTTGTAGCTGTTGGCACAGAAGACTTTGCCATCATATTTCACGTTCTTGCTGGAACCCCCTCCCCCTAACTGGCAACTCTTATCATGAAGTATCTAGGAGGGGGTTTGTGTGCAACTGTGCCTGACATCCGACTTATGTGAAGGGTGCCCCTGGGAGCCCCATTATGCAACTAAGCACTACTTGGTGTCACTTTAATGTTAAGCTCTGATCCAGTTGCCTCCAGCCCATCTCAAGAGGTAGAAACCTCATCTTGTCCTGCAGAGTGGTCCTAGGCAGGCTTTAGGGGCAGCAGGGGATGGGGTCCATTTTGACACATGATCCAGCCAGCCTGTGTATTACCATGGTGTTCTCAGCACCCTCTGTACACCTGGTGCCCATAATTTTGCATCATATTGGCATTACTATCCTTGGGGAAGTTCTCGCAGGGGCTAACACATGCTTCTTGGCATTCAGGCAGGCCCCAAGCTCCAGATTTGGCTTTAGAACCAAAGGAGAATACTAGTAGGATTGGCCAGACCTTTATCTTTCTCTCCAAAGACTTAGTACTTCAGTTCCAGATCATTTACAGGTCATCAGAGAGCCTATTATTCACTGCAGCCCAAGCAGGTTGGCTTTGGCTTAGGAGAAACCCAGTAATAACAAATAGTTCATGCAGGTAGGGTAACTTGTTTGCACACAGATGTGCTTCAAATTCCAGCTATGTGCCAGGCCTCTGCTAGGCGCTGGGTGAAGAAGATAGACACGTTTATACCTTCCTGGGGTTTATGGTCTAGTGTGGTAGACAAATAATCACAAAATAATCATTTAGGTTCCTTTGAGAAAAGTGCTACAAGGCAGAGGCACTGATGCTCTCAGAACATGTCATGGGAAGCGGGAGGAGGAACTCATTAACCGTTTTGTATGGGGACTGCTTCCCTGGGAAGGGCATTGAAGCTGAGCCCTGCAGGAGGACGGCAGTGAACCAGGTGAGGAGAGGCTGTGGAAAGAGCGGGTTCGAGGATCTTGAAGTCAGAAAGACCTTGATGTGTTTCCATCAGATATGTTTGCCCTAGGGTTCCCTGAAGTAGCAAGCTCTCTCCTAGTGTATTTAAAAGCACACTTCCACATTTTCAACTTAACACACATTTGGGGGCAGGGGAATGAGTCAACCGCAAAAAGTGGGGCACACAGATGGCCCAGGTACTTGGGAGGGTGGCCCGTTCTTTCCCCCAATCTTTGTGGCTCTCTATGTCATCTTCTGCAGCTATCTCTATTGCGTAAACATCCCTCACCCTGGTCTCCGCTCAGTCCTTCTCACTCCTCTCGTGTCTGTGGTCTGGAAGTTTTTCCTTCCCGCTGTGGTCAAGTGTCCTGGGCTTTAGAGCTCCTACAGTTCCCACTGCTGTTTAGAAATAAGAACATCATAGTGTTTCTTGGACAGAGTGGTGATCTGTGAAGTTTATATTTTAAAAATGAGACTAGTATACATGGGGCTGCTCCTTCCCCTTTTCCTCTTACCTCCTCCCCTTCCACTGTTGCTTTGAGGCTAAAGATGAAAAGCAAGACTTCCACGCTCAGGGATCAGCTTAGTGGCAGAGACAGACACGCATACAGTTACTTCAGTGCTATGTGGGGTGTGCTGGATAGCATGAGCACCTTCTGCCCTTGGGTCTGAGTCCGCCCAGCGTTCCTATGACAGACATGAGGATAATGGTTTATTTTTGGGGGAAATGAAAGAGGCATTCACAGACTGGTGATGTGAATTATCGGGGATTCCTTTAGGAGGGTAATGCTAAGATCCAAGTTAACTTGATTGGATAGCTTTTCTCATGGTTTTATGAAAATATACCTCCCAGAGACACTCTCACTTGATCCTTTAAAACTAACTTTTCTCTGGGGTAAGGGAGGAAGGGAGGACATACTGTATAAGGATTTGTAATGCTTCCCAAACCCTTCCTGTGTGATCTGGGACACATCACACTGCAGAGGGTACCATCAACGTTCCCCAGCAGAATTATGAGGTGGGTGAGCAGGCATTTATGCAAAGTCCATCGGCGCCTGTGATTGGAGCAGGGAAGCGGAACTTGCTGCAGGTGTTCCAAGCAATCTTTGTGTCAATAAAACACAGAGAAAACAAACACGCAGAGAGCAGAGGCCTCCACTTTCTATTTCAGCTGTACACATTCTGTCCCACTGTGCAGATAGAGTCACACTCTAACTCAGTTCTGAGAGGCCTGGCCAAGGCAAAGAGAAAAGATGCCCGGAGTGGTCTGTTAGAGTGGCATTCTCAGAATAACATCTTTACAGTCTTGAGAAATCACTGTCATGGTTTATTTCAAATGCAGATTTCATCCTCCTAGGCCAGAACATAGTCTTTAGAAGGTCAAAGGTGGCACCCAGGAACCTGCTTTTTAAATAAGCAGTCCAGGTGATTTGTTTTTTTGAGACAGAGTCTTGCTCTGTCGCCTAGAGTGGAGTGCAGTGGCGTGATCTCAGCTCACTGCAACCTCTGCCACCTGGGTTCAAGTAATTCTCTTGCCTCAGCCTCCTGGGTAGTTGAGACTACAGGTATATGCCACCATACCCAGCTAATTTTTGTATTTTTAGTAGAAGTGGGGTTTCACCACGTTGACTAGGCTGGTCTCAAACTCCTGACCTCAAGTGATCCGCACCCCTTGGCCTCCCAAAGTGCTGGGATTACAGGCTTGATCCACTGCACCCAGCCCAGTCCAGGTGATTCTGATGTAGGTAGTTCTCAGACTATATTTTTAGGAAAATCCTAGAGAATTGCTACTCATCCCAAATAGCCAACACCATTTAGCGGCAATGAATAATAACATTTTAGACAAAATGAGCATTTTATTTTGAAGACTTGCAATAAATTAATATGAGTACAGTGTTTTCCCCGTATGTCAACAGGGCTACCATTCACTTCAGAAAAAAATGATCTTGTTTTCCAATGTGTGACTCTACATAGGTCTCAGTAACAACTATTGTCATGAGGTTTTCCTGGAATGGAGTAACATTTGGGTCTTGATTGGCTGCTAGGGCCTAGGGATGCTTACACACTTGAGCACAGTGGAATTGATGTGGGACGTTCTACATGACAAAATTCCAGGGGATCATCTCAGCAAATCTGTCTGCAAAAGGCCTGATTCTAGCCAACTCTGGCCTGATTTTATATTTTCTCTAACAGAACTGCTATGTTTTCTGCACAGATGAAATGAAGGAAATTGACTCTGGCATTGTCTTTAGTTTATAGTGAAAAGAGTATTGAAACTGAAGTGGTGTTAAGGGTATGTAACAAACAAGGAATGGTGGATGTAATAAAGACAGTGTTTACTCTTGGGCACTGAGGTGCAGATACTGATAGTCGGAACCACAGAGGGAGTCTGAGACACAGGGGCTGGACGGTGACATTGCCTGATACTCTTTTTGGTATAGTCAATTCTTTTCTTGATTGACCAGACTTTTTTTTTTTTTTTTGAAAGATCAGAAGGAACCCACCCTCCTGCCACCCCCTCCCACCAAAGGAGTCATCAAAGTTAGAATCTAATTTATGAGCATCAACCAGACTTGGCAGTATTCCTCCTTCTGAAGTCATTCTGTTCCTACTGCACAAACTCTCAAATGTTCTTTACCCCAGCTGGTTGAATTTCCTTTAATTAATGGTAAATTAATGGCACCTAAAATTGGTAAAAAATATTGTCAAGAGGGAGAAATAGTTAAGTCTATTGGACAGAGTTATATGACTATTTGGGGTCTTTCCATTGTTCCATTTTTAGGAGAACATGCGGAATTTCTGGGTCTTTCCATGCTCATTGGACATGATGATTCCCTTGTGACTTCTGTGGGTGTGGTTGGCTGGTATCAGTACTTTCATATGGCCAAGCCCTCACTTCCCGTCTGAGTCAGCCAGCCTGGTCGTGGCTCTGGACCTGGTCTGGAGCCTTTGTCCAGCCACCTGGAATGAGGCCTGCATCACTTCCAGTGAATAAAACAGTCAAATGCTATCCACAGTAAAGATAAAAATAATGTTGTATTCACTGTTGTTAGAGGAATTGTGAGATTTTTACATGCCAGAATTGTTGCTTTAAAAATTCCTGCTTGAGAAAGACCTTTTCATGTGTGTTTTGGAATATTTTGCTTCTTTCCATGGCCATCTGGACGGTGGCCAGATCTTTGCCTTTTTAGAATCCAGATCCGGTTGTACTGATTCAGTAGGTTTTGTTTGTTCATGCATTCATACCAAAGATACTTACTGACCAGGCTACCATGTACCAGGCACTGTGCTATGCACTTAGGATGTAGCAGAGGGGAAACAAACATTCCTGTCCCCTGAACAGGTTGCAGGCTTTCTATTTGAGGCAAAGTGAAGAGAAAGAGGTGCTTGGAGGCCAGGGAATCCTGTTGGAGACTTTTCTGCAAAGAAAAGGGTTTACTCTGCAAATGGCCCAGAGCAATTCTGGCCAGCTGGGCCTCTAGAGGCCTTCATTGTCCCTCTTGTGATCCGGGGCCACATCTCTGAATCTTTCTGGTGGTCAGGTCACTTCAGTTTGCCTCAAATCTTCCTGGCAAACATAGGCAACCTCTGTTATTTTGCCCAATTTTGTGGGTGCAGATATTGCCAACAGGCAAACGGGAAGGTGCTGGCCTGTACAATCAAGGTGGAGAGTTCAGACACAACAGAACTTGTGTGTGCATAAATGTTGAAGTATGGTGAGTTTAGCCTTGTCAGGGCTCTTGGTTAAGGGCTGTAGTGCATGGAGAGGTAATTATGGAAAACACGCCCTGTATTTAGCAGCCCTGGATTGGTAGGGAGTGTGTTTCATTGGAGCATAGCATGCAGAGCTCAAAAGATGCACATTATAAATGTCCCACTTGATGCAGTTTCTCAAAGTGAACACACCCAAACGACTAGACCAGGAGACAAAATATTACCAGCATCTTTGAAGACCATCTCATGCTCCTAGCAGTCACTGACTTCTAATATCATAGATGTGTTTTGCCCATTTTCTTACTTGTATAAATGGAATGAGTTTGTACTTTTAAATGTCTGGCTTCTTTTTTTGACATTAAATTTTTTATGCCTTTTTTTTGTGTGTGTGTGTTTTTGTTTATTTTCATTGCAGTATAAATACTCCATAATTTATTTACCTGTTCTGTTGAGGTGCAGTTAGTTTCCAGTTTTTGTTTATTACATAATAGCACTCTCTGAGGCATGCCTTTTGGTGAACCTACATACACATTTTTCTCAGGTATACACCTAGGTGTGGGAATCCACTGGTCACCATAAGAAAGGTGAGTGTTTAACTTAAAGAGATGCAATTAACTAGTTTTCCAAACTGGTTGTGCCAATTACTCTTTCATTCATATACGAAGGTTCACTGGGAGCAACATTTTTTGTTTTACTGATTGAGAAATTAAAAACAGAAATCCTATAATCTGACTCATACATCCAATTCAACAAAACTGTATCAATTACGTGTCAGACATTTGCCTACCCTTATGAAAATTATGTTCCAATTGAGGGAGGAAAGCAACACAGTTAAAGATACAATGGTTGGTTTTAAGTGCTAGGGACAAAGATACCTTAGTATAGAGGGAATACAGAAAGGATATATTAATGCTCTAACGATGGGTCTTCCATTATTCTTTTGATTTTACATTGTTCTTTTCCCAATTTAAAGAAAAAGATACTTTAGACAAAAAGTTAAGACGATACAGAAAAGTGGAATAAGTTACTTCCTTCTGAAATGCACTCACATTGAACACTTTTTGGAAAGGGTCTATTTGCCTCCAGTAGACTTTTGAATACTAAAGTTTTTATTTTCGTGGTTGATATCATGCTGTTTATATGATTTGGGTCTGTCTTTTCTCATATAACAACACAGCATAAACATTTTAGTGTGGTGCTATTCTTTGTAAATGACATTTTAATGGTGTCTTTGAGTCCAGTGAGTATATATGCCACAGTATACCGAACTTAAGGTATCTATCTGATGGGAGGCAACTGGCTGTTTCTATTTTTTCCTTATTCTAAATAATTGTGTGATGAATATTTTTGGCCATGTGAGTCTTTCTACATTTACAACTATTTCCTTTTGATATATTTCCAGAAGTAGCAATGCTTGGCGTGCCGTCACGTGTATTTTAAAGGCCATTAATGTATGTTATCACGTGCTACTGATTCTACCCCTGGAACTGTAGAATATGTGTTTTACTGCAACCTTGCCAGCTATGGGTATCAGCGAATGTTGGTAAAGAAGAAGAATTTGATGGAAACATGGCATGCCAGGTTATGTGAAGTACTAAAACAGCACAGGTAAAGTGATGCATGATCATCAGAATCCCTATTGGGAGGAAAGTTTTTCGGATCCCACTTCAGTTTTGTCAGGGGAACAGGTGTGAGAGCCCACAGCTTACCCAGAGCCGGGGAGCAGAAGCTGCTGCCCTTCCTCACGCTTGTGCCTGGCCTTGGGAATGCTTTGCGGAGCCTATTTTCCGAAGAGCCCTTTGAACTGGTGGTGGGGATATTAATGAATCCCAGCCTTGTTCCTAATTAGGAGCAGGAGTAGGAGCAGATGCTCCAAGCTGGATTTTAAGTGAGATTGCTGCTGACCGATGCCCTGCTGCTGGTACAATGTATAGATGTTTTAATGCCCTTGTGATGGAGAAGGGTGAGAGAAGATCATTAAAACCCAAGTCCATTCCCACCACAGCGCTAAAGTGGTTTTTCCTGTTGAATACAGACAAGGCTTGGGCCTGCATCTCAGCCTTCATTTGTGTTCAAGACATCTACTTGATTTTCATTACCCAATATTTCCTCCCACCGCAGGCTTGTCTGGTGCACTCACCTCAGAGAGCAGGCAGGGAGAAGGGCTTCCCCAGATGTTGTCTCAGCATCATGAATGAGACAGAAAACACAACAGTTCTTGCAGTCTGTGTTAGCTCTTTGGGAGCTCTCTGCCAGCCTAGAGCAGTGATTCCTAGCCACAAGATTTTGCCCCTAGAAGACTTGTGGCCCTGTCTGGAGACATTTTTGCTGCCATACTGGGTGAAGAGTGTGCTACTGGCATCTAGTGAGTAAAAGCCAGAGGTGCTGCTAAACAGCCTGCAGTGAACAGGGCAGCCTCCCTCCAACCCCAGAATAATTGTCACTAGGGTCAAGGTTGAGAAATGCTGGCCTAGAGATACCGTTGCTCCTTTTATTATAATTTTTTAATATGAGATATGGCCGGGGGGATGAAGGGTAAGAGTGCTGTTCATTTGAGAAACACGTGTGCCAGGTACTCTCCTAGGCTCTGGGACACAGCTCTGAACAAAACAGACAATGTTCCCTGCCCTTGTGGAGCTTACATTCTAGGGCATAGGGCTCTTCTTGGTTGTGATGTTTGACTTTTCCAGAGCCAAGAGAAGGGAGGGCTGACTGAACAAATACATTACTTTCTATTTTTTGTCTTATTTTTTTGAGATGGGAGTCTCGCTCTTGTTACCCAGGCTGAAGAGCAATGGCGTGATCTTGCCTCACTGCAACCTCCGCTTCCCAGATTCCAGTGATCCTCCTGCCTCAGCCTCCAAGTAGCTGGGATTACAGGTGCCCACCACTATGCGCAACTAATTTTTGTATTTTTAGTGGAGACGGAGTTTCACCATGTTAGTCAGGCTGGTCTTGAACTCCTAACCTCAGGTGATCCACCCGCCTTGGCCTCCCAAAGTGCTGGGATTACAGGCATAAGCCACTGAGCCTGGCCTAAGTACATTACTGTTTATATCTCAAGGAAGTTTGATAGATTATTACATTCAACCAGGCATAATAAAGACTCGATGATTTTTATTATTTTTGCCAAGATAAATGGCCACTGGGAGATGTTGTTTATTTACCAATGCGTTACAGTAAATTGGCTGCACCGTGAATCCGAGAGCCTGTTTGATTTTGTTATCTTGAGGAGTGGGAAAATGCAGCATAACAATATTTCTGTTCCCCAAGAGAACTAACAGTCTCCAGATGGACAGGCTGGGTATTCTCCTTTAATTCTTGTTTCTCCGCACATCGTGGGTAGTATCCGTTATTTCCAACAAGATGGACTTTGTTCACAGCTTGCTTCTTTCTCATCTGCTGCATGGCAAATTTCAATGACCCACGCCCCTGAATGGCAGTGACAGCCAGTGCCCCATAGCTGGGTGTTAGGGAACATGTTCCTTACCTGGTTCCTATTTGGTCAGTTTAAGGCACACCTGGATTGTGAACTCCTGCGTTCCAGGCCTTGGTTCCTGTATTGCGGCATCTTGAAGCCTCTCTAGATGGTCAATATACATTTGAGGCTGTGCTAGGGGAGCATCTTCTCTTTCCCTGTATCATTCTAGTATCTCTGCCTTGGGGCGGGAAAGGGGACATGATCCATAACAAAGTGATCAAGCCCACCAGCCTCTGAGGATGTCTGATCATGTCTTTACTTCTGATTCAAGTCATCTGTGAGTCCACATCAAGTCCGTAGGATAGTGGAGATGGAGAGGGAATGCCTCTGCTCTATTTGGGTTTTTCTATAGCTGCTGCTCATGGATGTGAAGTTTTAGTCCAGAATTATGGGGTGTACCATGTGGCCCATTCCCATGGCTCGCAGAGAGAGTTCCCCTGGGCATTTTCTGCAGTTTTCCCTTCCTTCTCCCATTCTTTATTCTGTATCCCTCCCTAAATCCTCCCAGTTTCCATCCCCGACATCCAGCATGGGTTGCTATCTCTGCCCTGGCTGGTCACTTGCCAGGTGAAGATCAGATGTCTTAGGCATGGGTAGGAGTATGGGAGAAAAGGTCTTTTGGGTCCAGTCTGAAAGGCCCCTTTCCCTTTAAATATTAACTTCCTGCCAATGTAACTCCTGAGCAATTCTTTTTATTTTCTTTTTTTTACCTACATGTCAATTGACAACTCCTGAGCAATTCTAAGCTAAAGTGTATCTTTCTCTATTCCAGCCTTGAGTTAAAGTCTAAAGTCCCGCTGAGCTCTTTGGCATACTTTAGGTGGCCTGGAAGACAGAGAAGACAACCTGTAATGTCATAGCCTGCTCCCTTATTGCAGCTTGGGAGGACCCCATCCTTTGAGGTGCTCCCATAGCCCTGTTGCTGACGTTGCTACTGTGTGACTCGTCATCCAACAAGGGACCTCGACACTCCAGCGAATCTTCTGGAGTAACTTTTTAAGATACTTAGGTTATAGTTTTAAAATTTTGCTCTCTCCTCCATTCCGCTCCTCACTGCAGAATTAGTGTTTATGTGAAATGTACATAAGACTGACAAGCAGAGTGGCTGAGCTTCTGCAGAAAGAACACGGATGTTGATTCATAGGCAAGAAATGCAGCTTGTGTTATACTGGACAAGGGAAGCAGATAATCATTTTCTTCCCAATTTTTTGATCAAGTAAAATTTTGAGTTTGAGAGATGCTAGTTTGTCTTAATTACTGAATGCTCGTGTGCTAGGCATGGTACCAGACTGGGGTGTGAAATTGAAGACTAAATCTTGGCTCTGAGGAGCTGAGGCTGTACTTGGATAAACAGGTAAATAGTTGTAATATAAGGTGATGTGAGAGGAAGCATAGGACACCAGGGGAGCCTCAGGGAGGGTCATACAGTCCCAGTGGAGAGGTCAGAGAGGCTTGCGGAGAGAAGGCATCTGCTCTGAATTGTGAAGTGCCCTTTGGAGAACTATCAGAGGAAGAGGGCAAGGGGGAGAACGATGGAGAAGAATCTGTCACCCACATAAACCCCAGCGCCTCACACAGTTAGGACTTTGCTTAAAGTCCCATTCACAGATGCACATCCAGCAGCCAAAGGAATTCAAGAGGAGTTTCAGTTTTTACTTTGAGGAAAAAATATTAAAGAATACTCAAAATCATAACCCACAATGAAGGTTCTCAAAAGCTCTGTTCTCCTCCTCCTCTTCCTTCTGTTTCTCTTCCTTCTCATCTTCCTTATCCTCTTCCTCTTCCCCCTTCTCATTCTTTTGGTCCCTCTGTGTGCTCAGCAGTCTCTTTTATGACAACGGCATAAAACTCTTCTTCTTAGCCAGGAGGTACTTGCCTCTCCTGGTTAAATACTTCCCACTTTCCCCTGGCTTCTTAGGTGCTCTTCTACCCTCCTGACTTCCAGGCTAGAAATAGATAAAAGTGTTCTTTAGAGGGCACGGGGTAGGCGATGTGGAGTGGGGAGAAGTTGTAGAAGCTTGACATCTTAATAAATCTCCTCCCTGTCACACTCATGGGGCATTTGGCCATTCAGTCCCCACCCTCTCAGTAATGATAGTTGGGCTCTAATCCACTTACTTCTCTTGGACACATTATTTTCAGACATCCTAATCCCTGTTTCCCAGCGGGTGTACCCTCTCTGTGTAGAGCAAAACAACTCTATGTCCAAAAGAAGCAGGAAGGCCGCATAATAGGATTAGTATATCACAGTTGGTAGAGCTGATTAAAACTGATTGTCTTGGGGCAATATTGATTGTCTTTTGGAAATTAATTCAGTAATATGAGTGAATGAGTGTGTGTGTGTGTGAGAAGGACAGCAGTGAGAACAGCTGCAGCTTTTTAAGACCAGTCGTAAACACATGTCCTTGTTTACCAAACATGTATGGGCAGCCAGCGTATTGAAGAATTTCAGTTTGGGAAATAAACTTGAGGCAGTTTTGTTTATTTTTAATTGCCGCTTTCCCTTAATAACAGCTTGGCAGATTGCATAGCTTTGTATCATGTTTAGCCTTAAAACTAAGTCCAGTTGAGTTTGCAACTTCCATCTTCTATCAGATTTGGGGTTTTCTCTTCCTCTTCCCCTGCACAGTTTTGACTTGTCGCTTGAGGAGTCCAAGTGGGGATGAATGTCTGATTGATTATTTAACCTTCTTCCTCCCAGGCTTGGTATCAAGGCATGCCCTCTAGAGGGCCAGGCAGGGAACTTGCTGACTATATAATTTCTTGATGCAGCGGTTTGAATCCAGGTCAACCTCTTCCTGGATTTTTATCAGTTAATACAGGTTAAATTATGCTGTGGTCACCAATAACCAACTCCATGTGAACCACACTTTTGCTTAAAACAACAAAGGTTTATTTCTTCTCATGCCACACATCTCATGGATTGGGAGGAGCTCTGACCTGCATTGTCCCAGGACACCAGGCTGATGAAGGCTCCATCTCCATGCACTCACTGTGAGGAGGAAGAGTGTGCTGCAGGGCCTTGCATCAGCAATTCAGTGCCTCTTCTTACAGGAGATGCCATTTTGGAGAGCAAAGTAGGTCACATGCCCAGACCCCACATCAGTGGGGCAGTTAAGGGTGATGCTATCTTGTGCCTAGGAGAAGGAGAAGCCACATGCTTGGCCAGTGGCATTAATAATGTTCCAAGGGGATCCCTTCCTGGGGATCTATCCTGCAGCTTATGCTACTGAAGCCCTCTCACCTATAGGTGGTCCCTATCGATGGATATGCACACAATGGCTCCAGCTGAGCTGCTGCTGATGCTCCCTAAACTCTCATTCCTTGCTCTACTAACCAATAGGGACAGTGACTTCCCTAATGCTGCCCCTTCTCTCAATTTGGTTATTTCTTGAATTCCCTTTTCTGTTCCCTTTAGTTAGTCACAGGTCAGATAAACAAGCTTGCTGCCTGAGAAAACGCCCAAGTGGGGAAACAAATCTTCTCTTCTTGCAGGTGCTCCAGTGTTTGAGCGGTTCTCCTATCTAATAACCCCTTAAATGGCACTGGCCTGGGGAACACACCTCAGTGGGAAAACCTGATGAACCTTGCATGTCTCCAAAGGCTGGTGACCACGGCCTTCTCCCTTTGATTTTCTTCTCGTACAGACTAGGGAGCAGGGAGGGCTGATATGGAGTAATGGTAGGGGTTAGTTCTTTCTATCCCTTTTATGAAGCTCTCTAGGTAAAAATCATTCCCATCTGGAAGCTCATTGCCTGCTCCCCACTCCTATCTCCCGTATTACTGTTTTTAGAATAGTAAGGAATTTGGTGCTGAACTTTGATCTTAGTCAAATTCGGGGTGAGGGTGGGGTGAATACAAAGTCCCACTTAACACAGTCTGGATGCAAGGGACCTAACTATCTGCCTGGAAACACAGTAGTTTATTGATAAATAGGAAAACGTACTGATATATACCAATTTAAAAATACTCTAGATTTGTGGTTTAGCTTATTTTGGTGGAACTTTTACTGAATGCAAATTTCTTTTTCTGTTCAAATGTACTAGAGACTGGTGAGAAAGCTCGTTCCATTTCTGAAAACAAACATTTTATTGGGTCATTTAGTTTATGTTGCATTTAAAGTAAAAGCAGTGATTATTTTAAATCTGACTGTCTCTGACATGTGGGACTTGGATGTGATGTTTACTTTAAATTCAGTATTTTCTTCCCTTTTTGGGATACCAAAGCCAGACTTGTCTCCTGCAGACTTCGAATCTTGCCACAAGGGATTGTGTCTGAGGCCCTCATGCTTGGTTATTTGATCTGTTGGTGGATGACTCCAGCTCACCAATCTTTGCTCTTGTGGAACTTAGATGCAATTTTTACTTTAAATCCAATAATTTCTCCCCTTTTTGGGATAAGGATGCCAGGCTTTTCTCCCGGAGACTGTGAATCTTGCCACAAGGGACTGTTGTCTCAGGTCTTCATGCTTGGTTAACCAATCTGTTGGTGGATGACTCCAGCTCACTAATCTTTGCTCTAGCAATAATAGCAGCTGGTATTTATTATGACGTAGTCTGTGCCGGGTGCTATTCTAAAATGGCCTTGCCACCGTCTTCCTCTGTGTTTTTCTGTCCCCCTGTGCATGTGTATGCCCACACAGGTACTGGACTTCGACCCAAGCCTTAGAGATAGCCTGTTTAATCTTCCTGGTTCTGCCAGAAGATCCTGTTACTTCCATTTAATACCTGAGGAATCTGAGACACAGGGTGAGGAGGTGACTCTCCCAAGTAGAAGAGCTAAGGAAAAGCAGGGGAGCTTCAAATCCAGGTTTGACCCCAAACCTGCATTCTGCGGCATGCTGTGTTGCTGAATGGAGTCCACTTCACCCTGTTTATCAGCTCAGCAGCTAGCAAGTTGACAGAAACTGGGTATTTTTCAGCTTCCTTCCGTGAAGCCAAGTGTCCCTCTTTCCAAAGTCACCAGGATATGCTGATGTGTGGGCACTGCTTTTGTCAATTTTTTACAGTGGTCCTTAGCTTCAGGTGCTGTCTGAGCTGACATGTGGAGCTTAGCAAGGGGCGCTCTGTTGAAATGAGGCTCTGTTTTCCCCCTCAAGTGTCATCATTCCCTGGAGAGTAAGTGGGGAAGCGTCACAGTCCAGTGGACATTGACCTACTCTAGCTGCTCGTAGGGGTTGTCAGCAGGTTGACAGCTTTGCTTTGATATATACCAGCAGGCTGGCCCTGTCTGCCTCCCTGCAAGTTATACTGAGAAATGCTTCAGAAGCTAGAGGTGCAAGTTGGCTATACCCAAACTCTGAGTAGTCTGCAAGTATCTTCCTGACCTTGAAGCTAGTCAGAAAGGGATCTGGATTGTGCTCTAGAATTCTCACAAGGGCCTTCCCAGTCCCACTTACAACAATAAATTCACTACTTAAAAACCCATAAAATAAACCTCACTTTTTGAGAAAATTAATCATAAGAAAAAAATACCTGTAATCCTGTCACCCCAAAATAGCCACATTGCTTTATGCATTTATATATCCACACATACACAATTTTAAATGAAATCATATTGTGTATATGCCCTCTTCATTTAAAAATGTTACATAAACATCTTTCTGGATCATGGCATATACTTTGACCATGTATGCCTAGTATTTCTGTGGGTGGATAGTTCAATAATTTATTTAAATAAGGCTTCTTAAAACATTTGGACTGTGTTCAGTTTTTCCCTGCTATAACAATGTTATGATGAACATTTTCAGTGATTACATCTTTGTTCATCTTTATTATTTCCTTGGGATACATTTTAGTAAAAGAATTGCTGAATTGCTGGGAAATAAGACTGTGTAAGACTTTTTTTTTTTTTTTTTTTTTTTTTTTTGAGATGGAGTCTCATTCTGTTGCCCAGGCTGGAGTGCAGTGGCACAATCTCGGCTCACTGCAACGTCCACCTCCCAGGTTCAAGTGATCCTTCCACCTCAGCCTCCCAAGTAGCTGGGATTACAGGCACCTGCCCCCGTGCCTGGCTGATTTTTGTATTTTTAGTAGAGGTGGGGTTTTACCATGTTGGCCAGGCTCGTATTGAACTTCTGATCTCAAGTGATCCACTCGCTTCAGCCTGCCAAAGTGCTGGGATTACAGGCGTGAGTCACCATGTCCGGCCAAAAATGTAAGGCTTCTGATGTGTTTTGCTGAGCTGCACACCTGCTCTAACCCACTCAGCCTGAGAAGGTCATGTTTCACCATACCAAGAACATCACTGACACCCCTAGAAAATGTTAAGGTCCTGCCCTCAAAGTCTCAAAGTTCTTAGTTCTTTCAGTGACCTATTCCTTCCACCTTCTAGATCTTTACTTTTCTCTTCTAAAACACAATGCCGACTTTTTTTTAGTAGATAATATCTATGCATGGTTCAAAATATTTCAAAAAGAATACAGCAAATGTACTTGCGTCCACCTCTGTTTTTTATCTGCTCTATTTTGTTCTCTGCTTCTCTTTGCTACCTGCCACAGGTGACCACCTTTATTAATTTCTTACACATTCTTCCAGAAATTGGGTGTGCGCATATAAGCAACTGTATAATTTGGGACCTACTGGAGAGTGGATGGTGGGAAGAAGGAGAAGATCAGGAAAAATAACTATTGGGTACTAGGCTTAATACCTGGATGATGAAATAATTTGTACAACAAACCCCCATGACATGAGTTTACCTATATAACAGACATGTGCATGTACCCTTGAACTTAAAAGTTAAAAAACCCTGTAATTTGCACCCTCCCCAACATTTTTCCCCAAGGTAGGAGTCTATACACACCGTTCTCTAGCTTGCCTTTTTAAACATAAAATATGATAAAGAAACTTAAAAAAAATCAGAACAGAGACAACATCTTCATTTAAAAAAAATATATATATTTTATTGGACTTTAGGTTCCGGGGTACATGTGCAAAACATGCAGGATTGTTGCATAGGTACATACATGGCAATGTGGTTTGCTGCCTCCATCCCCCCATCACCTATATCTGGCATTTCTTCCCATGTTATCCCTCCCAACCTCCCCCGTGCTGTCTCTCCCCTGTTCCCCCTCAACAGACCCTAGTGTGTGATGCTCCCCTCCCTGTGTCCATGTGTTCTCATTGTTCAACACCCGCCTATGAGTGAGAACATGAGGTGTTTGTTTTTCTGTTCTTGTGTCAGTTTGCTGAGAATGATGGTTTCCAGATTCATCCATGTCCCTACAAAGGACACGAAATCATCATTTTTTATGGATGCATAGTATTCCATGGTGTATATGTGCCACATTTTCCTTGTCCAGTCTATCATCGGTGGGCATTTGGGTTGGTTCCATGTCTTTGCTATTGTAAACAGTGCTGCAATGAACATACGTGTGCATGTGTCTTTGTAATAGAATGATTTATAATCGTTTGGATATATACTCAGTAATGGGATTGCTGGATCAAATGGAATTTCTATTTCTAGGTCCTTGAGGAATCGTCACACTGTCTTCCACAATGGTTGAACTAATTTACACTCCCACTAACAATGTAAAAGTGTTTCTAATTTTCCACATCCTCTCCAGCATCTGTTGTCTCCAGATTTTTTTGATGATTGCCATTCTAACTGGTGTGAGATGGTATCTCAATGTGGTTTTGATTTGCATTTCTGTAATGACTAGTGATGAGCATTTTTTCATGTTTGTTGGCTTCATATATGTCTTCTTTTGAAAAGTGTCTGTTCATATCCTTTGCCCACTTTTGAATGGGTTTGTTTTTTTCTTGTAAATCGGTCTTAGTTCTTTGTAGATTCTGGATATTAGCCCTTTGTCAGATGGGGAGATTGCAAAAATGTTTTCCCATTCTGTTGGTTGTCGGTTTTCTCTAATGATTATTTCTTTTGCTGTACAGAAGCTCTGGAGTTTAATTAGATCCCATTTGTCTATTTTGTCTTTTGTTGCCAATGCTTTTGGTGTTTTAGTCATGAAGTCCTTGCCTATGCTTGTGTCCTGAATGGTTTTGCTTAGGTTTTCTTCTAGGGGTTTTATGGTGTTAGGCCTTATGTTCAAGTCTTTAATTGATCTGGAGTTAATTTTAGTGTAAGGTGTCAGGAAGGGGTCCAGTTACTGCTCTTTGCACATGGCTAGCCAGTTTTGCCAACACCATTTATTAAACAGGGAATCCTTTCCCCATTGCTTTTGTCAGGTTTACCAAAGATCAGATGGTTGTAGATGTGTGGCATTGCCTCAGAGGCCTCTGTTCTGTTCCATTGGACTATATCTCTGTTTTGGTACCAGTACCATGCTGTTTTGATTATTGTAGCCTTGTAGTATAGTTTGAAGTCAGGTAGCATGATGCCTCCAGTTTTGTTCTTTTTGCTTAGAATTGTCTTGGCTATGCAGGCTCTCTTTTGGTTCCATGTGAAGTTTAAGGTGGTTTTTTTTTCCAGTTCCGTGAAGGGGGTCATAGGTAGCTTGATGGGATAGTGTTGAATCTGTAAATTACTTTGGGCAGTATGGTCATTTTCACAATATTGATGCTTCCTAACCATGAGCATTCAATGTTTTTCCATCTATTTGTGTCCTCTCTTATTTCCTTGAGCAGTGGTTTGTAGTTCTCCTTGAAGAGGTCCTTTACATCCTTTGTTAGTTGTATTCCTAGTTATTATATTCTCTTTGTAGCAATTGTGAATGGCAGTTTGTTCTTGATTTGGCTCTCTTTAAGTCTGTTATTGGTGTATACGAATGCTTGTGATTTATGCACGTTGATTTTGTATCCTGAGACTTTGCTGAAGTTGCTTATCAGTTTAAGGAGATTTTGGGCTGAGATGATGGGGTCTTCTAAATATACAATCATGTCATCTGCAAATAGAGACAATTTGACTTCCTCCTTTCCTAATTGAATACTCTTTGTTTCTTTTTCTTGCCTGATTGCTCTGGCTAGAACTTCCAATACCATATTGAATAGGAGTGGTGAGAGAGGGCACCCTTGTCTAGTGCCAGATTTTAAAGGGAATGCTTCCAGTTTTTGCCCATTCACTATGATATTGGCTGTGGGTTTGTCATAAATAGCTTTTATTATTTTATGATATGTTTCTTTGATATCTAGTTTTTTGAGAGTTTTTAACATAAAGTGCTGTTGAATTTTATCAAAGGCCTTATCTCCATCTATTGAGATAATCATGTGGATTTTGTCTTAGGTTCTGTTTATGTGGTAAATTACATTTATAGACTTGCATATGTTGAACCAGCCTGGCATCCCCAGGATGAAGCCCACTTGATCATGGTGGATAAGCTTTTTGATGTGCTGTTGCAATTGGAGATTTTTGCATCTATGTTCATCATGGATATTGGCCTGAAGTTTTCTTTTCTTGTTGAATCTCTGTCGGGTTTTGGTATCAGGATGATGTTGGTCTCATAACATGATTTGGGAAGGATTCCCTCTTTTTGGATTGTTTGGAATAGTTTCAGAATGAATGGTACCAGCTCCTCTTTGTATGCCTGATAGAATTTGGCTGTGACACAAACAGATGGAGAAACATTCCACCCTCATGGTTAGGAAGAATCAATATCGTGAAAATGGCCATACTCCCCAGAGTAATTTACAGATTCAACGCTATCCCCATCAAGCTACCAATGACCTTCTTTACAGAACTGGAAAAAACCACCTTAAACTTCATATGGAACCAAAAGAGAGCCCACATAGCCAAGTCAATTCTAAGTGAAAAGAACAAAGCTGGAGGCATCATACTACTGGACCTCAAAATATACTACAAGGCTACAGTAATCAAAACAGCATGGCACTGGTACCAAAACAGAGATATAGACCAATGGAACAGAACAGAGGTCTCAGAGGCAACACCACACATCTACAACCATCTGATCTTTGACAAACCGGACAAAAACAAGCAATGGGGAAAGGATTCCCTGTTTAATAAATGTGTTGGGAAAACTGGCTAGCCATGTGCAGAAAGCAGAAACTGGACCCCTTCCTGACAACTTACGCTAAAATTAACTCCAGATGGATTAAAGACTTAAATATAAGACCTAACACCATAAAAACCCTAGAAGAAAATCTAGGCAAAACCATTCAGGACATAGGCATAGGCAAGGACTTCAT
This sequence comes from Cacajao melanocephalus, assembly GCA_963573385.1. Classification (NCBI taxonomy): domain Eukaryota; kingdom Metazoa; phylum Chordata; class Mammalia; order Primates; family Pitheciidae; genus Cacajao; species Cacajao melanocephalus. The sequence goes on from CAUYLG010002897.1 coordinate 39,405, forward strand.
AACCAAAACATCAAAAGCATTGGCAACAAAAACCAAAATAGACAAATTGGACCTAATCAAACTCCACAGCTTCTGCACAGGAAAAGAAACAGTTGTTAGAGTGAATCGGCAACCAACAGAATGGGAAAAAATTTTTGCAATTTACCCATCTGACAAGGGCTAAGATCCAGAATCTACAAAGAACTAAAACAGATTGACAAGAAACAAACAAACAGGCCCATTCAAAAGTGGGCAAAGGATATGAACAGACACTTTTCAAAAGAAGACATATATGAGGCCAACAAACATATGAGAAAATGCTCATCAACACTGGTCATTAGAGAAATGCAAATCAAAACTACGTTGAGATACGCCAGTTAGAATGGCGATCATTAAAAAATCTGGAGATAACAGATGGTGGAGAGGATGTGGAGAAATAGGAACATTTTTACACTGTTGGTGGGAGTGTAAATTAGTTCAACCATTGTGGAAGACAGTGTGGCAATTCCTCAAAGACCTAGAAATAGAAATTCCATTTGATCCAGCAATCCCATTACTGGGTATATATCTAAAGGATTATAAATAGTTCTATTATGAAGACATATGCACACATATGTTCATTGTGGCACTGTACAATAGCAAAGACCTGGAACCAACCCAAATGTCCATCAGTGATAGATTTGACAGGGAAAATGTGGCACATATTCCACACCATGGAATACTATGCAGCCATAAAAAATGATGAATTCGTGTCCTTTGTAGGGACATGGATGAACCTGGAAACCATCATTCTCAGCAAACTGACAGAAGAACAGAAAATCAAACACTGCATGTTCTCACTCATAGGTGGGTGTTGAACAATGAAAACACATGGACACAAGGAGGGGAGCATCACACACTGGGGTCTGTCGGGGGAAATAGGGGAGGGACAGTGGGTGGTGGGGAGCTGGGGAGAGATAGCATGGGGAGAAATGTCAGATATAGGTGATGAGGAGGAAGGCAGCAAATCACATGCCATGTATGTACCTATGCAACTATCTTGCATGTTCTTCACATATACCCCAAAACCTAAAATGCAATAAAAAAAGTATCTCATAATCCTTTGTATTTGTGTGGTATTAGTTGTAATATCTCCTCTATTATTTCTAATTTTATTTATTTGAATCTTAATAGATGCAGGAAAAGTACTTAACAAAATCCGACATCTTTTCACGATAAAACCTTTCAACAAATTGGGTACAGAAGAAATGGCTCTCCACACAATAGAGGTCACATAGGATAAGCCCACAGCTAACTTCATACTCAAGGTTGAAAAACTCAAAGCTTTTCCTCTAAGATCAGGAATAAGACAAAAACATCACTCTTGCCACTGCTGCTCAACAATGTATTGGAAGTCTAAGACAGAACAATTAGTTAAGAAAAAGAAAGAAAAGGTATCCAGGTAGAAAAGAAAGAAGTTAAATTCTCTTTTTGCTGATGACATAACCTTATATACAGAAAATCCTAAAGACTCTACCAAAAAACTGTTAGAACAAATAAATGAATTTAGTAACATTGTAGGATAAAAATCAGCATAAAGAAATAAGTAGCATTTCCTTACACTAGCAATGAACTATCAGAAAAAGAAATTAAGAAAACAATTCCATTTACAATAGCATAAAAAGGAGCAAATGTAGTCAAGTGAAAGATCTGTATATTGAGAATGATAAAACATTGTTGAAAAAATTGAAGAAAATGCAAATAAATGGAAAACTATCCCATGTTCATAGATTGGAAGAATTCATATTATTAAAATGTTCATAGTACCCAAAGCTATCTGTGGACTTAATGTAGTCCTTATCAAAATTCCAATGCCATTCTTTAAAGAAATAGAAAAAGCAATCATAAACTTCATAGGGAACCAAAAATACCCTGAATAGCCAAAGAAATCTTGAACAAAAAGTACAATGCTGGAGGCATCACACTCCATCAATACCTGAATATATTACAAAGGTATAGTAACCAAAAAAGTGTGATACTGGCATAAAAACAGATGCGTTGACCAATGGAACAGGAGAGAAAGACCAGATGTAAATGCACACATTTATCATCAATTGATTTTAGACAAAGATGCCAAAACAAACAATGGGGAAAGGACAGTCTCTTCAACAAATGATGTTGGGAAAACTGGATTTCCACATACAGAAGACTGGAATTGGACCCTTATCTTACGCCATATACAAAAACATCAACTCAAAATGGGTTAATGACTTAAATGTAATACCTGAAATTGTAAAACTGTTAGAAGAAAATACAGAGGAAAAGCTCCATGACATTGGTCTGGGCAATGATTTCTTGGATATAACCCCAAAGCCTAGGCAAGAAAAGCAAAAATAGATCAATGGGATTACATGAAACTAAAAAGTTTCTGAACAGCGAAGGAAACAACGGTGTGAAGAGACAACCAATGCCTTGAGGGAAAATGTTTGCAAATCATACATCTGAGAGGAAGGTAATATCTAAGATATATAGAAAATTTAACTCAGTAATAAGAAAGCAAATAACAATGATTCAAAGTGGGCAAAGGACCCAAATAGACATTTTTTTAAAGGGGACCTACAAATAGTCAGCAGATACAAAAATAAGCTCAACATCACTAATCATCAGGGAAATATGAACTAGAGCCACAAGAAGACATCACGTGTTACAACGGCTATTAGGGATGCAGCGAAAAAGAAACCCTTAGACATAGTTGTTGGGAATGTGAAGTAGTGTAGCCATTATTGAAAACAGTATGGAGGTTCCCAAAACACTAAAAATAGAATTACCATGTGACCTAGCAATCCTACTTTTGGGTATGTATCCAAAGGAATTGAAATCAGTGTCTCAAAGAGATCTACACTCCCATGTTCATTGCAGCATGCTATAGTTTGGATGTTTGACACCACTAAGGCTCATGTTGAAATCTGATCCCCAGTGTTGGAGGTTGGGCCTCCTGGGAGGGATTTCGGTCATAGGAGTGGGTTCCTCATGAATAGATTAATGCCCTTCCCAAGTGTGAATGAGTTCTCACTTTATCGGTTCCCACAGAAGCTGGCTGTCGAACCAGTCTCCCTGCTCCCACTGCACCCTGCCTTACTGCCTCTCTCTTCATGTAATCTCTTCATTCTCAGCTCCCCTTCACTTTCTGCCATGGGTGGAAGCAGCCTGAGGCCCTTACCAGGGGCCAAGCTGTGCCGGCACCATGCTTCTTGGACTGCTTGCAGAATTGTGAGCCAAGTGAACCTCTTTTCTTTATAAACTACCCAGCTTCAGGTATTCCTTTATAGCAATACTAAATGAACTCAGATACAGCATTAATCATAATAACCAAGATATGGAATCAACCTGTGTCATCAACAGATGGATGGATAAAGAAAATGGGGCACATGTACACAACAGAGTACTATTCAGCCATAAAGAAGAAGGAAATTCTTTCATTTGAGACTTGGAAGACATCATGCTAAATAAATAAGTTAGACACAGAGAGACAAATACTGCATGACATCACTTATGTGTGGAATCTAAAACAGCCAAACTTATAAAAGCAGAGAGCAGAAAGGCAGTCACCAGGAGTTAGAGGAGTGGAGGGTGAACAGGGAAAGGGGAGATGTTGGTCACAGAGTGCAAAGCTTTAGTTAGGAGAAATAAGTTTCAGTGATCCACTGCACAGTTTCGGGACTGCTGTCAATATGTATATTTTATATTTGAAAACTGCAAACATGCTAGATTTTAAATAGTCTCACCATAAAGGAATAAGTATGTGAGGCAATGACTATGTGAACTGGCCTGATTTAATCATTCTCCAATATATACATATAACATTGCACTGCATCCCATAATTAAATACAATTATTATGTCACTTAAAAATAAATAAATAAAAACGAAAAACAGGTTTATTAAACTCTTCAGTAATTTTTCATTTTGGACTTACTTGAGAATATTTTAGTAATATTTACATACTGAAAACTTCTCCTAAACATTTTCAATCAGAAACTTGCAGATACAATTTTCCAGGCTCATGTGTAAACATGCACCATTGCTATATGTGTGTCACAGAAGGGCCCACTGATGGAAGAGTCTGTGTCCGTGTACTCTCAGTGCATGAGTGTGTGTTGGGCTTGGGGTTTATTTTGCATCACCCCCTCCCTCCACTCAAGGGCATATCAGAGGTCTCAGAATTAACTTCTGGGTGTGGACGGAGGCCAGCACATAGGCTGCTCCACCTATAAATCAGGGGACTGCAGGGCTTTATGAGGTTTACCCAAACCTCTTGCAGAGAGATGATGTGTTCACACATGTGGAGCAGACCCTGAGTTCCAAAAATACTTCCAGAGTGCTTTGCGATTTTGCCATCTCCTAAATAATGGTAGACATCTATGCATTCTTTAGTAAACTGTGTTTCTGTACTATTCCACGGCAGTGAAATCTCTTCCAATATCTCCAGTAGCCTCAGCACCCTCTGTCCCATAAGCTTTTTGTGTGACCCTGGTTGTGGTCTGCAGAGCTGAGCCCGTGGTATTTGGGTCACATAACTGTTTCTGGTGCCAACACACGTTTTCTTTCACATGGTTATTAACTGTGCAATAAAGAGGGGAGACTGGCTGGTGAAAGTGTCCTGGGTCCTTCAAAGATTACTTAGATTTCACAGTGCCTGTAATCTGAGCTCCCTACACTGAGTGGTTTAGTGGTTGTGGTCAGATGACTGCTTTATCCTAGCCTGTCAGCTGAACAATCATGTTTGGGTGTGTGTGTTTGAACAGTGCTATAATTGGTATAAAAGGGGTTCAGAAAGGCCCTGGGGATGCCCCAGCATCAGATGGGCACGTGCAGCCAGTATCTCAGCCTGCCATGCCATCAGCTCCATACTTGACATTCAGGCCTGGTGATCACCCCTGATCCCCCAGCCTGAGTATCCACCACTCAGTTTACCCACAGGAGGAAACTGAGAGCTACAGCTTAGGTGAGAAGCTGCCACTTTCTTGTCTGACACAGACATAGCTATCATAGGACGGTGAAAAGCTGGTGTTCATATTTGTAAGAGAGGCCTGATAGAAGAGGCAGAGTTGTTTTGAAGTTGATAGTCACAGCTCTTTTACCCCTTAGGGTAGGGTAGGGAGGAATTATAAGGCCTCCGATTCCTTTTATTTAAGAAGTGTGTGTACGCACATTTTTGCTGTAGCAATTTATAAGCACACTTATGTCTCAGTCACCGTGCTTATTAAAGACATAAATATTTTACCTCTTAGCAAAGATGAAAATAGTTTTCACAGATTTCCTGGCAAGCAGCAACACAACCTAGCCAACCCTTTTCATCTGTAGATTTCTACCTAATAAAGTATTGATCTAGGGAACAGAACTTGTTTCTACGTCCCATTCTGGAAAAGTACAAAACCAGATTGACCAGGGTTAGTGGGAGGGTTTGCCTCTACCCGAGGATATAATGAATTTTATGGATACTTTGGTGAGCAACGTTGAAATAGAAAGTGGTGATAAAATAAAAGATGTCAAACTCTCCAAGTCTTGAGGGTGCATCATGGAAAAGAAAGACACCTTTCTTGCAGGTTTCCTGATTACTGATCTTAATTAGGTATTGCACTGAATGACAAATCTTCCTCTGGCTCCAATGCCCCTTAATCATTTTAGTTTTATAACCAAACCTCACAATCACAGCTCTCCTTGCATGGCAGAGGCCTTAGGCTCAGGGTGGGAATCTGGCCAGGTCTGAATGCAGAATGCAGAGGTGGAAATAGCCCTACTGAAGGAGCACGTCTGAGCACAGAAGTTAGGGGAGGCTGAATTGTCCCTGGGCATGTTAAGAAAGACAGTTCCTCAGCCATCTGGGACTTGGTAGAAAAGGGAGAAAGGAAAGGAGGCTTTTTCTTTTCTGTTTTTTTTTTTTTTTTCTGAAATGGAGTCTTGCTCTGTCTCCCAGGCTGGAGTGCAATGCACGATCTTGGCTCACTGCAGCCTCCACCTCCCAAGTTCAAATGATTCTTCTGCCTCAGCCTCTGGAGTAGCTGGGATTACAGGTGCCCGCCACCATGCTCAGCTAATTTTTGTATTTTTAGTAAAGATGGGGTTTCACTTTGTTGGCCAGGCTGGTCTCAAATTTCTGACCTCGTGATCTGCCCACTTTGGCTTCCCAAAGTGCTGGAATTACAGGCATGAGCCACTGCGCCTGGCCTCAAAGGAGGCTTTTTCACAGAACAAGATAATAATCACAGTCAGCCACTGTGTTAGCAATTCTTGTATGTTTTCTCCTTAATTCCGGCCATGCCTGTGGAGTGGTCACTTCTTTCTTTTGCTTTATGACTGTGGCCTGGAGGCTCACAGAGCCTTGGCCGTTTGCTTGTCCACCACCCCCTGCCCAGCTTGCTGACCTGTGGCTCCTCTCACTCTGCAGCCACCATCCCGCACGGACAAGATTCATCTTCTCTACCCTTCACTGGGAGGTCGTTGCTTCATCTCCTCTCTGGCTCAACCCAGACTCAATCCAGATCTGCATCTCCCTTCTCTTTCCAGGCATCGCTGACATAGGGCACAGTGAGCTGGATGTTTTTTTTTTTTTTTTTTTTTGAGACAAGTCTTGCTCTGTTGCCCATGCTGGAATGCAATGATGCAATGTCAGCTCACTGAAATTTGGGTGTTAAGTGATTCTCCTGACTCAGCCTCTCAAATAGATGAGGCTACATGCACATGCCACCATGCCTCACTAATTTTTTGTATTTTTAGTAGGGACGGGGTTTCACCGTGTTAGCCAGGATGGTCTCCATCTCCTGACCTCGTTCA
>CAUYLG010002898.1:0-20305 GCA_963573385.1 Cacajao melanocephalus
CAGCCATCATTATTATTTCTTACAAGACTAAGTTTGCATATCAAGTTGAATCCTTTTATAGAGGGCAAATTGACAATTTATCTCTACATTATTCTTATTCACCATCACACTTAAATTAGCCTATTTAGAAGCAAATTTTGCCACACTTAAAGCCACGCTGGTATAATTCTTTATAAAACCAAAAAAAAAAAAAAAAAAAAAAAAAAAAAAAAAAAAAAAAAAAAAAAAAAAAAGAAAGAAAAGAAAAAGCAAAAGAAATAATGATTTAGTTATTGAATGTTTAGGCATTCTTAGTGAAACATGCTCTAGATTCTACCATGTGATGCAGGTACATATGTATGACAATAGTTAGAGAGTTTCTTTAACCCTAGGCTTGAGAAAAAGGAAAAGGGCTTTCTGACAATGAGTAAATCTATTTGCAGGATTCTATACAATTTATTTATATACAAGAAGTTATAAAGAATAAGCTTTTGATTCTCAGTCTCCCTTTAAGGAACTAGGAATAATCTTTCACCCACCTAGGCATGAATAGGTTTTAGGGTCTCTAGATTTTCTCCAGTTGTCCCATGTGATTTTGTTTCATCTTATACAGACTGAGACATGCATTTCTTTCTTTAAGGTCATATTACCAATCATAGAAAATATTACCTATAGTTTATTAATTCCAGTAGATTAGTGCTGCCGTAAGCCTGACACCTCCCCAGGTCTGCACTCTCTTGGATGGATTTTCTCTGAAGATAGGGCTTGCACTCTCTGCTTCATAATAATGGGAAAGACATCACGAATCCTCCTTGGCTTGGTGGGAAAAATCATTTTCTTTCAGGAGTTTGAGGTTGGTACAGAAACATACCTGTCATAATGCCTTGTGAGTGGCAACAGAATCTGACACTTATAGAGCACTTCACTCAATCTATTAGATTAAATTAACCTATCATTCTTAATCTATTAAGTACATTAATAGATTAAAAGCACCTCTCAGTCACTTACCAAAAGAGAGCATCTTCAAATCTATAAAGAAAACCTTAAGAAACTTTTAAAAATTGAAATTGTACAAAGTACATTCTCTGATCATAATGGAATCTAACTAGACATCAGTAACAGAAAGATAACATAAAAATCCCCAAATCCTTAGAAATTAAAAAACATAGGTAAATAAAGAGAAAAACCTCAAAAAAAATTGTAAAAACACATGAAACTAAATGAAAACAAAAATAGGTAAATATATGCCAGATGCAGCTAAAATAATGTACAAGAGAAATTCATAGAAAATGCATGTTATAAGAAAAGATCTCAAGTCAATAATTAAGTTCTCACTTCAAAAAACTATAAAAAGAGAAAAATAAACCTAAAACAAACATAAGGAAATAATAAGGATAATAATAGAAATCATTAAAATTAAAAATAAGAAACAATAGAGAAAATTAATAAATAAAAAGTTGATTACTTGATAAAATCAATATTTTGCAAGAAATGTCATTAAGCATCACTACAGAAGATGAGATATAGTTTAGGGATGCCCAGAATTCATGAGCTATGCTTTTCATAACTTGGAATACATTTTACCAACTAGTTTGCTGAAAAAGTGGATATGCACTGTCACCTACTTACAATATATAGACTGTCAATTTCACCTTACTCTTCTCAGCATTGGACATGAATTTTTGTAATTGATAATATAGTAGGCAATATATATATATGTGTGTATGTGTATATCTATATATGTATAGATAAACCAATTATATTGAAAGAACAGAATAATTCAAAAAATCCCTTAGCATATTTCTGAGTTCCACACTTAAATCTTCTGAGCAATTAAAAAAATCTGTTTACAAACATATTTTCAGAAATAAATATTGGATATGATCTACTAAAGAAATTGGTGTTTATATTAGGGGTTTTTCAAATGTACTTATTTATTTTTTTAAATTGATGTATAAAATAGCATGTACTTACCATTGTACAACACAATATTTTGAAGTATAGTACATATACGTTGTGAGTGTTAAATCTAGCTAATTAACAAATGTCTTATTTTACATAATTATCATTTTTGTAGCAAGAACACTTAATATCTACTCTCTTAGCATTTTTCAAGAATCATCAGTAGGTTACCAGAAGCTGGGAGTCTTTAGACGGGGAGGGACTGGGGAGATGCCAGCCAACAAATTCATACTTGCAGTTAGATAGGAGGAATAAGTTCAAGAGATCTATTACACATCATGGGGACTATAGCTGATGATATATTGTATTCTTGTGTTCGTTTTTCTTACTGTGTAACAAATTACCACAAACAGTTTAAAACAGCACTCATTTATTTTTATCTCACTGTTTTCATGAGTCAGAAGTTCAGACACAGCTTAGTTGGGTCCTCGCCTGAAGGTCTCACCAAACTATAATCAAAATATCAGCTGGGGTTATGGTCACATCTGTGGCTTTTTTTTGAGGGTTTCCTGAAGATTTGTTGGCAGAATTCCATTACTTGCAGCTGTAGAACTCATGACAGCTTGCTGCTTTAACTTTTTAGGAAAGTACCTCTGAACTCCAGGAAGGCTCATCCTTTTTTAAATGGCTCAGCTGATTAGGTCAGGCCCACCTTTGATAATCTCCTTTTGATTAATTTAAAGTCAAACTCATTAGAGGTCTTAATTGCATCTGTAAAATTCCCTCACTTTTGCCCTATAACATAACCTGATCATGAGAGTTGCATCCATCACATTTGCAGATCCTGCTCATACTTGGGAAGAGAGGAATCACACAGGAATCTTGGGGACCATCCTAGAATTCTGCCAACCATGGGGTCATGGTTTTACAACCAATATATGGTTTGGTATAAAGAATCCCTGAATGCTTGTGCTATTCTTAGTTTTCTACGTAGTCTGCCATAATACTGGTTTATAAAACTCAGAGTGTAGCTTATGGTCTGCAGCCACCAACTTGTAATACATTAGAAGTGAAATCATTGCCATTTAATTCATTTCGTATATATGTATGATATATAAATTTCACATATTTTTATATATGTGAAAGCTCATCATAAACTTTAAATAATAAAATAAATGTGCATAGTATTATATGCATTTTATCAAGCCAATGGAGAAAAACTATCCAGGAATGCAAAGTTTCTGAGAACAATCTGGAACCTAAAAATATAAGCTTTTCAAAAGATGAAATGCCTTCCTGAAATATATAACCTGATTATTTTTAAGGTTAGATTTTCCAGAAAAAGAAACCAAATGGCTTTATTGCTTTGAGAAGTCTTTATAAATATGTGAGTGGACAATAATTATCATTAGATGTTCCAGATTTAACCAGAAATTCTTTTCTCTAGAAATTGCTTATATTAACCTCATTCCGTATTGACAATTTTACCATCAAAAAAAAATTAAGAAAGTCTGCTCACTTCACTTTAGCCAAAGATGCTGATTGTAAATATTAAAATAACTTTATTTTTTTTAAGGGCAATCCCAAAATGATCTTCGAGAAGCCAGAGTGAAAATCATAGGTGATGATGTCTGTAAGCAACCACAGGTGTATGGCAATGATATAAAACCTGGAATGTTCTGTGCTGGATACATGGAAGGAATTTATGATGCCTGCAGGGTAGGTTGGAGTGGAAGATTTTTTATATTTTTAACATAAAAATTTTTATTTGGCTCAGGAAATATTATATGTTCTTTACATAGGGACAAAATATAGACACCATATCAGCTCAAAAAAGTTATAAATGCAAATTTCACAACACAAAATATTTTTAAATGTTTTCTTAAGATAAATGAAATAAGAGTTTCTCTGATGCTATCAAACAAACAAAATCAGAATTTCTTAACCTGGAATCCAAAGACTAATAAAGCAGTTTATTTTCTCAAGGAGCTCAAATTCAAGAAAGAAAATAATCATAAATGAAGAAGTATAAAGTGATGTTATAAATAATATAATGAAAAGCAAATTTTTTTTTGAAGGAAACATTTTGGAGCAAGTATCAGAGAGATGAGACGTAAATAAGGCCTAAGGAATAAATAATACTTACCCAATTTCAGAATAGGAAAATAATGTCATAGAAAAGACAAAAAACATAGCCAAAATTATGAAGATATGAAATTACAATTCATATCTGAGGGAACTCCAAGTAATCTGTTGAGTCTCAGCAGAGAATGAGAGAATGAGGAGAATGAGAGGAGAAACAAGTTCATAACCATGAGAAGGTGGATTAGGCCACGCTGTGAATCCATGGGCCCTCTCCAGTGGCCTCCTCTGCCTTATAACATGTATGTTTTCCAATGAAGGTACGAGTGTGTTTCCTCCTGGAGACACTTGCTATTTAACATGAGATTCTTTAAAACTCCAAGGAGGCCACTCTACATGGAAATGATGGAATGGTATTGATGTCAGGTGGCAGAAAGCCCTGTCCACAACCTATCCCACTTGGGCAACCTCTATCAGAAAAAGAGCAGGGAGCTATGTAGCATAGAGGCCGGGCAAAAGCTGGATCTGGTCCATAGCTAGTTGCAGTTGCTGAGAATGTGGAGGGGGGCAGCCAGAATTTGGGGACTCCAACAAAAGGTCCATACCAAGGGAAACAGGTGGAAGGTGGCAATAGGAGCCTTAGAGCAGACAGGACAGGGGAATTCAGGTGAACCCTGAGATTACTGAAAAGCCTTAGGAGGGATTGGTGGTCATAGAAAGGCTTCACTGGATTGGGGAGCAGAGGTAAGCTTTCTGACTAACCGTGCAAAGTAAGTGATAAAACAAAGCTCTAGTCATAGAAAAATAGGGGAAGTTATCAGGGCAGCAATTCAGGTACAAGGATCTGAGACAGGAAGTCAGTGATTGTACTTGGGGCACATACTGAGGGGCCTAGTCTGATAGAACAGAAGTGCAAGTACCACCAACAGCTTGCCTTTCTCCAATTTACCAAACATTGATATATAACTCAATAAATCCCATCCTGCATATGCATGACTGATCCTAAAGCCTGCTTTGGGGGAAAAGGAGAAAGAGCCCCTAGTTTTTCAACCAGAGGTCTAGCCAGGCAAGACCTAAACACAAGTGAGAAAAGGATCAGAATTGCTTATAGGAAAGCTGTAAATGAAAGACTTTGACAACTTGATCCAGATTTGTGATTCTGCTGTTGTTTCCAGTTCAGTTAAGTGTTTACAAAAGGATCCCTAGTTGTAGTTACCACATAGGCAGCTGCTATACATATTAGAGAACTCTGTCAAGACGGCACTGAAAATCATTTCAGAAAATGATAGGTGGATGTTGGCAACATTTTTCTGAAGGACCTATAATTTAAAATCAGGTAGTTGGGAACCTTCTGTATAGGAAAATTAGTCAAGAACTGTCCCAGGTCATTTTTCCATTTATTCTAACTCTCTTCACTTATTCATTAAGAAAAAAATGTTTAAGTGCCCTGCTCTGTACCATACACTGTACATATACTGAAGGTAGTCTCACAGGCAAAAACCTTCATGGAACCTGCTTTCAGGGAAACTACTGTCTAGTGGACCAGATATGAATGAATCAAAAAATTATGCCAATAAAAGAGAAAACTTGGAAGGAGAATGTCATGTTTTTATGAGTATATTTGTAAGAAATGAATAAAACTAGCTACGATGGTGAAGCTAAGTGGTGAATGGAGAGAGCTAGTATCTAGGAGAGGAATAGGAGTTAACTAGGAAGATTGCAAATGATGATAGGGGCAGGGAGAATTCTAAGAACTGAAACATCACACGGTGGAACACAGAACGCATACAACCCAGTGGTATAGGAAGAGGTAGAAGAGTTTGTTTGAAGCCAGACTCTGCAGGGCTTTGTGAGCCACATTGTTTTTCCCTGTTTTGTAAGAACAATGGAAAGCCACTAAAAAGTTTTAATCAAGAGATTTATATTAAATTAGCTAATATGTGTAAAGCTTCCCAAACACTGCCTGGTTTATTTGAGTAATATTTCAACATTTGTTAAATTAAAAGGGTGGAATAATCAAATTTGAATGTTGTGAAAATTGCTCTAATCACAGTAAGGAAAAAATCTGGAGAAGGGTAATTGAGGATCAGTAAACACGTATTGCAAAAATTGAGGTGAGATATGTTAGTTTGAACTAGTAAGGTAACATGAAGACAAAGATATTTAGAGGTAACAGGCAAATGAAGTAATGGATTTCATATAGTTGGAGAGAAGGGATGAGGCAAAGAATGATATATAAATTCATGGCTAAAAAACAAAAGTAAACTTCCAGCTTGAGTGGCTGCAAGGATTGTGTCAATAATGAGTTAGCAAGGAGCAACAAAGGTCCGGATCTAGAGAGACAGCATGGGTCCAGCATCAGCCACGTGGTGTCAGAGGTGCTTTTGAGACACGCCAAGTAAGGAAGTAAGGACCTCTACCATGCCACTCCCCTATCTAGAAGAACGTCCTCTGTCCTCCTACCAATTTATAGTCCACATTTTAGCTTAATTCTCTTTCTGTGTGTGAAACTTGTCTGTTACTGTATCCCCTGCCCTTTTGTGTTAGTAGCTGGCACTCAATTCACCTGGCACTCAATATGGCTTCTTGCTGCCTTTGTGCCCTGCCTCTTCAAATAGATAGTAAGGAACATGGAGGCTCCTTGCTAATTAACTTTTTCCTGAGTGATTGATTATTCAAGGAAAAGGAAATGAGAATTCGTGAAAAAAAAGAGAAAGAAGAGGAAGAGTAATACTATTTGAACTATCATTTGTCTAAATTTACAATTTAAAAGTGCACTGCAGCTGGACTGAAACCAAATCTCTGAGGATGCTTGTTAAAAGTTCAGGTCTAGGATCTCACCCTGGGCCAACATAATCTGTAGAGGTAAGCATTAGAAATCTGCACTTAAGAACTTCCCTTCAGAACTTTTATTCAGAACGAAATCTGAGAAACACTGATAAACTGATGTCAGTTATAAATGCCAAGATGCTCATGGTAATGTAACTATCTTTTCTCATCTACAGCTAATGCAATGCCTTTTTAATGCTCTGTATAGGATTTTGAATAATTCCACCTGTCTGTTTCCATAACCTTCATAGTGTATAGAATGTTTCTTGTTATATTTAATACATTCTGTTATCTCTTAGTTGATCTTCATTTTGACAGTTTTTTTAAAAACCCTATACTTTCTAACTAACTTAAGGAAATGAAGAAAAGATCATTATACTGGTTTTTTAAACTGATCTAATCCATATCACGTCAACTAAAAAACTCTATTAAACAATACGCTGAAGGGAGGCAGAAGCTACCCATCCATGAATGTCAAGAAACCATGCTGCTATTAGATGACACTTTAAAAAAGTACATTTCTAGAACATAGACCAAGTCCACGATAGCTTAAAAAAATGTTCATGTACAGTACAGTAATCATGGATGTTCCTGATGAAAGCCCAAAGGAACATTTGAATGGATAAAGATTAAATTATGTTTGGCATTTTATTACTGTCAGGTGGGTTTTAATTTATCCTCATTTGGACACTAGACAAGAAGTTAGACTTCCTATTTTTTTTCTCTAACCCACTGCATCCTTAGCTATGATTTTGTATTAGCCAGATTTTCTAGGTTTCTTCTTTATTCATCTTTAAAATGTGTAGATTGAAATATCTAAACATGGAGATTTTTACATTCAAATTCATCTCTATTCTTCCCAAAAACCCATCAAAATGACGACAAAGGAAGATAAGACCAGGTGTGGTGGCTCACACCTGTAATCCCAGCACTTTGGAAGGACAAGGATAGAGGATCGCTTGAGCCCAGGTCTTCAAGTCTAGCCTGGACAACAAAATGAGACCCAATCACTACAAAAAATTTAAAAATTAGCTGGGCATGATGGTGGATGCCTGTAGTCCCAGCTACTCAGAAGGCTGAGGTGGGAGGATTGCTGGAGCCCAAGAGTTTGAGACTACAATGAGCTATGATTATGCCAGTACACTCCAGCCTGGGAGACAAAGAGTGTCCCCCAAAAAACAAAACAGAAAAACCCCATAACAATCATTTTGAAAAATTATTTGGCATCATATATAAAACATAATTTTCTATATATCTATAAATTATACTTAAAAAAAAAGCTATCAACCAATAAAATCCAAGAGAGAAAGCTGAAAATTTTCCAACAAAATTTTGAAAGAGAAAGAGAAGATGGAGGAATTTTAACTGACTTAGTAAAGAAGAAGTTAAAACATAAATGTCTTAGGTGGAGAGAGGGGTGGAATACCATTTTAAATAAAACCGATATTTTGGGAGAGCATCTAAAGCTGAAGTTTGGGGTCAGGCATGAGCTAGAAAATGGGTGCGGAAATGTTTAAAGACTTCACAGAGAGTAGTTGGAATTCCCCGTTTCTTCCTATCCTGAATAACCAGTCTAATCCATATCACATCTCTACTTTCTCCACCTCTACCACTCTTTCCAAACATATGAACTCCAGAGATGAGAAGTTTGTACTCAGGACACTAAACATAGTAGAAAGCAGAGGGGGCCTGAAAAGGTGGGATTATGAGAAAGCAGGCCTCAACCTCTTCCCATGCTTTCTCTCAAAATGTTGCAGGCAGATGTACACAATCTCTCCAACTTTCTCCCAGTGAAAAAGATTGCAGGATTCTTCTCTAGAGAAGCCCACCAACTAGATTAAAAAAAAAATACCTCCACATACTGATATTTGAGAGCCCCCTACCAGAATAAAGAGTATCAGTCTAGAAGCCCTCTTACCTGTCTTAGTTCATTTTGTGCTGCTGTAACAGAATGCCCAAAACTAAGTTCATATAAGGAACAGAGATGTATTTCTTACAGTTCTAGAAGCTGGGAAGTCCAAGGTTGAAGGCCCCACATCTGGTCTTCTTGCCTCATCATCCCATGCATAAAGGTGGAAGGGCAAAGAGAGCACACAAGATGGATGGAGGGAGAGAAGGCCAAACTCATTCTTCTATGAGGAACTTACTCCTGTGATAACAAACTCACCCCTCTATGATAATAATATTAATTCACTCATGAGAGCAGAGCCCTCATGACCTAATCACCTCTTCTTGGGTCCCATCTCTCAACACTCTTGCATTGGGGATTAAGTTTCCCCAACACATAAACTCTTGGGCACACGTTCAAACCATAGTACCATCCATCATAAAAGCACAGAGCTTCCAGTCTGGTTTCTAGCAAAATGCCCTAGAACCAAACAGTAAGAATCATCTCTGGAAATGTAGCACTAATATAATTATAATTTTAAAAATCCAGTGGAGGGATTGGAAGATAAAATCAAGACAATTTCTCAGAAAGAACAAAAAAGTCAAAGAGGAGAAAAATAACAGGAAAAAATAAGAAAAATGGAGGATAAGCTCAGGAGGTCCAACATCAAATGAATAGGAGTTCTGAAAACATAAAACATGAGTGTACAATATCAAAAAAATAGTAAGGAATGCTCCTTGTTCTGAAGCTTTCATGCATCCTATCAAAGAAAAGGTCCAAGTAGTGCTGGGCACAATAAATGAAGTGGTTCTTTCGAAGACATACCGTCATAATGGGTCAGAAGCCAGGGATAAGGAGAACAATCTTAACACTTTGAAGGAAGAAGCATCATAACTATGTAGAACTCCTCCACAGTAACGCTAGAAGGTAGAAGATGGTGGAAAACGCATTCAAATTTCAAAGGGAAGATTATTTCAACCTAGATTCCTGCCCATGCTAATTAAATATCAATTGTGAGGGTGGAATTAAGAATTTCAGACAAGCAATGACTCAAAAAAAATGTATTTCTGATACCCTCTTTCTTTATTATTATTATTTGTTTTTTATTTTACTTTAAGTTCTGGGGTACATGTGCAGATCATGCAGAATTGTTACACAGGTATATACATGCCACGGTGGTTTGCTACATCCATCCCCCCCATCATCTACATTAGGTATGTCTCTTAATGTTATCTTTCCCCAAGTCCCCCACCCCCTGCTGTCCCTCCCCTAGCCTCCCAACCCCCTCAACAGGCCCTGGTGTGTGATGTTCCCCTCCCTGTATCCATGTGTTCTCATTCTTCAACACCCACTTATGAGTGAGAACATGTCGTGTTTGGTTTTCTGTTCTTGTGTCAGTTTACTGAGAATGATAGTTTCCAGCTTCACCCATGTCTCTGCAAAGGACATGAACTCATACTTTTTATGGCTGCACAGTATTCCATTGTATATATGTGCCACATTTTCTTTATCCAGTCTATTATTGATGGGCATTTGGGTTGGTTCCAAGTCTTTGCTATTGTAAACTGTGCCACAATGAACATACATGTGCATGTGTCTTTATAATAGAACTATTTATAATCCGTTGGGTATATACCCAGTAATGAGATTGCTGGGTCAAATGGTATTTCTATTTCTAAATCCTTGAGGAATTGCCACACTGTCTTTCACAATGGTTGAACTAATTTACACTCCCACCAACAGTGTAAAAGCCTTCCTATTTCTCCACATCCTCTGATACTGTCTTTCTTAGGAAACTACTTGAGAGGGCACCTCAGCAAAATGAGGAAATAAATCAAGAAAGTGGAAGACATAAGACCTGAAACTGTGAATCCAACACTAAAAAGTGGTGTCAGATAAACCCAGCACCACAGGTCTGCACCAGGCTTAAAGTAACCAGCCCAAATTCGAGCAGAAGAAAAAAAAAATGTGTGTGTGTGTGTGTGTGTGTGTGTGTGTGTGTGTGTGTGTATTTGTGTGAATATGGTGGAACATCTTCAGAGGGAGCAAAAGAACTAACAAGCTATCTGATGTCCTTGAACATTAGTAAACATTATTGTGATGTGTTATAGATCTTTTGGAACATTCAACATTTACTAGTTATATAGAATACTAGCCACATTAAAAGAAAAGAGTTATTAATTCTAAGAAAGCCAAAAAATTTCTGTGATCCAAATATGTTACTTGACTTTTCACTTAATAATATTTACAAACTCCATTAAACATAGGCTAATTTAACCAAAAATAGAGATGCTATAATGTAAAGATGTGGTATGGAAAAGTTGCAAAGAGGCTGTAAAACAACTAAATCCCTAACTACACAAGAGAAAATCAATATTTACTGTCTAAGTCTAGACACTGCAGTTTGAGTATAATAATCTAGTGATAAGAAGTTAGATACCATAAGAGATTATTAAACAATCATGAAGTGGCTACCTCCTGGAGAACAGCCTGCGTGAAGAAACATGGGACATAATTCCTCTTCAAGCCTCTTCATGTTCTTTCATTTTTGTCTTTTTTAACTAAGTGCTGTTTACCCTAACAAAATAAACTTAAATTTTTAAATGTGAAAGTTAAACCTTAAGGCTCTTTGTAATTTTAAAATCCATGTCTCAATTAAATACTCTGTGTTGATAGTCTATACATGTATTGTCGAGTAACAAAATATGTGATTCATCAAAATATCTTAAAGGAGCTTTATCTTAATGAGCTTTATGTTTAGCTAATTTTCTTTCTGTTTTCTCACCTTTTTATTTTTAGGGTGATTCTGGGGGACCTTTAGTCACAAGAGATCTGAAAGATACCTGGTATCTTATTGGAATTGTGAGCTGGGGAGATAACTGTGGTCAAAAGGACAAGCCTGGAGTCTACACACAAGTGACTTATTACCGAAACTGGATTGCTTCAAAAACAGGCCTCTAATTCACCATAAAAGTTAAAACAAGGAGAGCTGTATGTAGGTCATATATGCATAAGAATCCAACTATTTAACGGGTGTAGTACAACAAAGTGATATTAAATTACTGGATCTGGCAACATGAAACACAACATAACTTATTTAGAATCACTTTAATCAACCAATAATCCTTAGCCAATTTATAAGGGACTTTTATTTGTAAAGTAATGGATCTGTTTAGCCTGGGTTGAAAAATACAGTAGAGATACTTAGCTCTTTAAGTCACAAATGTTGAAGTACAAATGAGACTCAATACAAATTTTTGAAGATAGTCCATGAGATTTTTAGAAAGTCTTTGTCAAGGGTCTCCTTTTAACTGAGAAACTTTTTGAACTGACAAAGTGTTCAAGAAACCCTTGCATAATTCCCTCCATTTCTCTAGACCTCACAAATACTTTTTTTTTCCTTATTCAATCAGATTTTCCAAAGCACTTTTCCATCCTAAGAAATGGATTTTCCACTTCAAAACCCATTTGAGGGATACCAGTAAAAGAAAGTCATACATAGGAAATGAAGTCTGATTGTAAAACAAGCCAGAGATCCTCTAACCTTTTTTTAGTTATAAAATCTCTAATTTTTTGGTGACTTTTCTACACATACATGCACACACACATGCGCGTGCATGCACACACACACACATAGATATTCCTATCCTACAGATATAACCAGAAAAATCCTGATTAATAAATAATATATAGAGTGATTAGTTAATCAAAACTATGTATTTGTTAAAAATTTGGGGGAAGGTGATGGTAATTTCATGAGTAGTCCCAAAACACTAATGAATTAGCCATTTCATTGATGCACTTACATATTTTGACCACAAGGGGGAAATTTTGTACATTATTATTGTATGGTTAAATACCTGAAAAAATTGATAATTTACTAATACCTTCAAAAAAAAATCAAAGAACGTTACCTTCCTCTGTAGCAAGAAAAAATTTATGCCCTCGCATTGCTACAGCCAAATAGCTTATAAAGCTTATGGCAATGTCCCAACTATTGCAACCATAAAACCCTAGTTTTTGAAAAATTTGAAAATAAACATAAAATTTGAGCACCTACTGCATATAACACATGAACAAAGTTGTCCAAAAGAGAAAACATACTCCATAAGCAATGTGTCTCATGAAGTAATTAGAAAAGTAACACTCGTGTATTTTGTAATACAATTAAATTAAGGTTTTGTGGAAACATCTATTCTGCTTCAACAGAATATGGAATGCCTGTGAAATATTATGGTCTGCAGGCTCGGCAGTCATTTACTCGTGTAGTCCAAATAGACAAATCACTGGAACAATGAACTTACTTTATAATAATTTCCCTCATGCGCTATTGAGAGGCATGAAAATAATCCTAAAATATCTAAAAGAGATATGCAGTTCACTCATAAAACATTTGATTCATAATTTAGACTCATAGAATTTTAGAGCTTAGAAGAGATTGCATGTCACATAGGTTAATACACTTCTTATGTGTAAGAGAACTGAAGCCAGAAAACATAAATGACTCGGTGAAGCAGTAGGTAGTCTTGCATCGCCAATGGGCCTAGAACACAGGTACCAATTTCACCTTCCCTTTTTCTTACAAAGTATCTTTATTATTCCCTATATTTATTGAATCATCAAATCTACAAAATTTTAAGTGAGAGCTATAAAATCTGTCTTAAGGTAGAAAACTCTTAAGGTAAGAATTTTAAATGAGATTCATTTAGGCAGCTGGCTGTCGATTCTCTGAATTCACTTCAAGACAAAGTTTCTTTTTCATATATAAATATATATAAGGATATAAATTATTCTATATTATAGTGGTAAAATTTAATGCTGACTTTAGATGTTCAGATTCAGGAAATGATCTTAGAATTATAAATATTGTATTTTTAAACTATTTGGTGCAGCATTTCATTTTGGGTCACATGTAAGCAGATATTGATAGGTCATTTTTAATCTAATTAAGCTGGTGATCAGAGCATTCTACAAACAATATCACTGAATTTGTTTTAGGCCAATATCATGAATCTTTCAACTGTCATTAAAAATTACATTTATTTTAAATAATAGTTTGGATCACTCTGAAGCTGAGTTCACAAACTTGGCACTATTAATATTTTGGTCTGGATAATGTTTTATTGTAAGGGGCTATCCTGGTCATTGGAGAATACTTAGCAGCATCCCACTAGATACCTGTAGCATACCCCTTTTCCCAAATTATTGTAACCAAAAATATCTCCACACATTGGCCAATGTCCCCTAAGGTATAAAATTGGCCCCTATTGAGAACCACTATTCTGGATTCATTTGATTATTTTTAGAAATGTGACAGACTCCTCAAAGTTATGACGCCAAATATTAAGAAACTATAGTTTTCTGATCAAACTGAATATTCACTATCATGTTCCAAAAAGAAATAACAGAATACATGACTGGTGCTTCAGTCTGTGGCTGTTTCAAATACAGACTGATCTCCCCACACATAATGTGCTCAAAGAATTTCTCTTATACTTCTGCCTAAACTAGAGGATAGTCATAGAGCACCATTAAATTTTTCCATGAAGATAGGGTTTCATGAAAAACACCCTCTAGTAGAGTTTCTCTAAAAACTCTGAGACGTTTCTAGATTGACCACAATCCACAGTAGGAAATATGTTTCACATCACAGCTCCGTACATATACAACAAAGTACATACAAAATTTGAAACAGAAGTTTCATAAAACAATACTTACCCTTACAAAATGTAATGAAATCTACTGTTTTCTATTTTATTGTACTCTTTGCCATTCAATGCTATTCCACTTTTAAAAAAACATTTACCCCATCAACTAAATTGATTTCACAATCTAATCAATCATGACCAGCAATGCCAATAAAATGTTCTCAAATAATCATTCACTATTATATTTTTTATTTGTATAAGTTTAAGGGATACAAAGTGCAGACCAGTTACATGGATACATTGTACAGTGGTGAAGTTTGGGCATTTAGTATATTACTAACATCCATTTGGGGAGGAGTGGAACAGGGTAACAGAATAGAAGCCTCCACTGATTGTCCCTTGCCCCAAAAGACACCAATTTAACACTATTTACACAAAATGCTCACCTTCATAAGAACCAAAAATAATGTGAGAACTCACAGTATCTGATTTTAACTTTATATCACTGAAAGAGGCACTGAAAAGATAGGAAAAACAGTCCTGAATCACTGACGCCATGCCTTTCCCATGCCCTGGAAGCAGCACTGCGGTGCAAAGAATATTTTGGCATGCTGGGTAAAGAGAAATGACAGCATTTTTGAGGCATTGCACTCAGTGCTTCCCTATTATAACAGAAAATAAACACAGACTCAACTCAGCTGACACCCACCCATGGAGGGAGCATGTAAACCAGCCCTAACCAGAGGAGAATCATCTATCCCAGTGGTCCAACCTTGTGTTCCTGTGAGCCTCATCACCATGGACTAAAGTGTTCTGGGGCTTCAAATAAACTTGACAGCCAAGCTAGGCAACAAGGATTGAAACACTTAGATGAGTCCCAGTGCTGAACTGGGTCCAGAAAGAGTGGATTGGAGACAACATGTAACCTACTGAGACACCAGCTGAGAGAGCACTTGTATCACCTCTCCCCTAATCCCAGGCTGCACAACTCATGGCCCCAAGAGACCCATTCCCTCCATTTGAGGAGAGAGGACAGAATAGTGGGGAGGAGTTTGTCTTGCATCTTGGATACAAGCTCAGCCACTGCAGGATAGGGCACTGTCAGAGTCATGAGAATCCCTTTCCAGGTCCTAGCTCCTAGATGACATTTCTAAACACACCCTGAGCCAGAAGGGACCCTGCTGCCTTGAAGGGAAGGACCCAGTTTTGGCAGGATTCATTCCCTGTTAATGGAAGAGCCCTTGGGCCCTGAAGAACCAACAGCAATACCTAGGTACTATGTTCAAGACCTTGGGTGAGACTCTAAGATGTGCTGGGCTCAGATGAGACTCAGAATATTCCAAGCTGTGGTGAGCAAGGGGTGAGACTCCTTCCCACTAAGAAAAGCAGAGGGAAAAGCAAAGGGGACTTTGTCCTGCACTTTAGGTACTAGCTTGGCCACAGGGGGATAGAGCACCATGTGGGCTCTTGGGGTCTCCAACTAAGACTTGAACCTTGGTTGGTATTTCTGGACCTTCTCTAGGCCAGAAGAGAGCCTATTGCCCTAAAGGGTGAGTCTCAGTCCAGGCAGAATTCACCACATGCTAAAAAAGAAGAGCCCTTTGCCCTTATGGGAATATCACTGGTAATCTGGCAGTACTCCTATGGGCCTGTGGTGGTAATGGCCATGGGGTGAGTCTCCTCTGCCTTTGGAAAGAGGAACTGCATCTTGTGGTTTGAGTGTCAGCTCAGCCACAGTAAAATAGAATGTCAGGTAGACTTCTAAAGTTTTTGACTATAGTCCCTGCCTCCCAGAAAGCACCCTGGATATGCCCAGGGGTGGGGGGAACTCACCACCCCGAAGGGAAGGATACAGGCCTGGCTGGCTTTGCCACCTGCTGAGAGTAGAGTCTCAGGGCCTTAAATGAACATAGTTAATAACCAGGAAATGGTTACAGCAGGACATGGGTGAGACCCAGGTCTGTGCTGGCTTTGGGTCTGACACAGCACAGTTCTAGTGGTGTTGGCCATAGAGATGCTTGTGTTACACCATCCCCAGTTCCAGGTGTCTTAGAACAGAGAGAGAGAGAGAGAAACTTCGTTCACTTTGGAGAAAGTAAGGAAAGATAACAATAGTCTCTGCCTGGTAATCCAGAGAATTCTTCCAGATCTTGTCCAAGACCATCAAGGCAATACTCTGTGAGTCTGCAAGAACCACAGTGGTACTAAGCCTGGGGTGCCCACTTAAAGCAGATAGGGCTTAGATCACAATACCCAAGGCCTTTTGAATATTTGGAAAGCCTTCTCAAGAAGGATGGCTGCAAATAAGCCCAGACTGAGAAAACTACAATAAATACCTAGCTCTTCAAAGCCCAGACACTGAAGAACATCTACAAGCATTAACAACATCCAGGAAAAATGTGACCTCATCAAATGAACAAAATAAGGCACCAGGGACCAATCCTGGAGAAAAAAAGATACATGAACTTTAAAACAGATCATTCAAAATAGCCATGTTGAAGAAACTCAAAGAAATTTAAGACAAGACAGGGAAGGAATACAGAATGCAATCAGGTAAATTTAACAAAGAGATTGAAATAATTAGAAAGAATTACACAGAAATTCTGGAGTTGAAAAATGCAATTGGCATACTGAACAATGCATCAGAGTTTTTTAATAGCAGAAGTGATCAAACAGAAGAAAAAATTAGTGAGCTTGAGGATAGGGTATTTGAAAATAGTCAGATGAAACAAAAGAAGAAAGAATTTTAAAAATGAAGCATACCTACAAGATTTAGAAAATAGCCTAAAAAGGAAAAAGTAAGAGTTTTTGGCTTTAAAGATATAATATAGAAAGAGATAGAGGTAGAAAGTTTTATTCAAGGGATAATAATGGAGAACTTTGCAAACCTAGAGAAAGATATCAATATCCAAGTACAAGAAGGTGAGAGAACACCAAGCCAATTTAACCCAAGGAAGACTACCTCAAGGCATTTGATAATCAAACTTCTAAAGGATGAAGATAAAGAAAGAATCCTAAAACCAACAAGAGAAAAGAAACAAATTACATACAATGGAGCTCCAATACATCTGACAGCAGACTTTTCAATGAAAACCTTACTGCTCAGGAAAGAAGAGCATGACATATTCAAAGTGCTAAAGGGAAAAATATTTCCCCCAGAATAGTATATCTGGCAAATACATATTTCAAACATGAAGGAGAAATAAAGACTTTCCCAGACAAACAAAAGCTGAGAGATTTCATCAACACCAGACCTGTCCTACAAGAAATGCTAAAGGGAATACTTCAATCAGGAAAAAAAAAGGATGTTAATAAAATAACAAATAAGAAGGTATAAAACTCACTGATAATAGGAAATACATAGAAAAACACAGAATATTATAACACAGTAAATGTGGTATGTAAACTGTTCTTATCCTACGTAAAAAGACTAAATAATGAACCAATCAAAAACAATAACGACAATAAGTATTCAAGAGAAAAACAGTACAATAAAATATAAATAGAAACAATAAAAAGTTAAAAAGCAGGGAAACAAAGTTAAGGCATAAAATCATTGTTAGTTTTTTGTTTGCTAGTTTGTTTATGCAAACAGTGTTGTTAGCAACTTAAAATAATGGGTTATAAGATAGTATTTGCAAGCCTCATGGTAACCTAAAACCAAGGAAAACATACAACAGATACACAAAAAAAACAGGGAAGAAACTAAATTATATCACCAGATAAAATCACCTTCACTAAAAGTAAAACAGGAGAAAAAGAAATAAGAGAAGACCACAAAACCATCAGAAAACAAATAACAAAATGGATAAAATATGTCCCCACTTATCAATAATAACATTGAATGTAAATGGACTAAGTTCTTCAATCAAAAGACATAGAGTGGCTGAATAGATTTAAAAAAAAAAAAAAAGAAGAAGAAGACCCAGTGATCTGTTGCCTGCAAGAAGCATCACTTCAACTATAAAAACACAGGGATGGAAAAAGGTATTCCATGCCAATGGGAACCAAAAAAGAGAAAGAGTAGCTAAACTTATATTAGACAAAATAGGTTTCAAGACAAAAACTGCATGAAGAGACAAAGAAGGTCACTATATTAATATAAAGGGGTCAAGTAAGCAAGCGATATGGCAATTTCAAATGTATATGTATCCAACACTGAAGCATCCAGTATATAAGGAAAATATGATCAGATCTAAAAAGAGAGGTAAGCCCAATACAATAATAGTTGGAGAATTCAACATCTGACTTTCAGCAAATGACAGATCTTCTAGACAGAAAATCAATAAAGAAACATCAGACTTAATCTGCACCATACACCAAATGGACCTAATAGACATTTACAGAACATTTAATCCCATGGCTGCAGAATACACATTCTTTTCTTCAGCACATGGATCATTCCCAAGGATAGACCAAATGTTAGGTCACAAAACAAGAATTAAAACATTTTTAAAAATTGAAATAGTATTTAGCATCCTGTCTGACCACAATAGAGTGGAATTAATAACAGTAACAAGAAGAATTTGGGAAACTATACAAATATATGTAAATTAAATAATATGCTCCTGAATGACAAGGGGTTCATTGATGAAATTAAAAAAGGAAATTTAAAAATTCTTGAAACAAATGATAATAGAAACACCACACACTAAACCTATAAAATATAGCAAAAGCAGTACCAACAGAGAATTTTATAGGTATAAGTGTCTACATCAAAAAAAGAAAATAAAACTTCATTTATACAACCTAATGATGCCTCTTAACCAGAAAAGCAAGAGCAAATGAAACCTAAAATTAGTAGATTAAAATAAATAATAAAGATCAGAGCAGAAAAAAATGAAATTTAAATAAAAAAATACAAAAAAAATCAATGAAACAAAAAGCTGGTTTTTTTGAAAAGATAAAATTGACAAACCATTAGCTGGATTAACTAAGAATAAAAGAGAGAAGATACAAATAAATAAAATCAAAGATGAAAAAGGAGACATTACAGCTGACACGACAGAAATTTACAGGATCATTAGCAGCTTTGATAAGCAACCATATGTCAATAAGTTAGAAAATCTAGAAGAAATGAACAAATTCCTAGACACATATAACCTACAAAGACTGAACCATGAAGAAATCTAAAACCTTAACAGACAAATAACAAATCATGAGATTGAAGCTATAATAAAATATCTCCCAGTAAATAAAAGCCTGGGACCCGACGGCTTCACTGCTGAATTCTACCAAACATTTAAAGAAAAACCAATACCAATACTACTCAAAATATTATAAACAATAGAGTAGAAGGAAATACTTCCAAACTCATTCTACAAGGGCAGAATTACCTTCATACCAAAAGCTAGACAAACACTAGCCAAAAAAAGGAAACTACAGGCCAATATCTCTGATGAATATTGATGCAAATATCCTACAAAAATACTAGCAAACCAAATTCAACAATACATTAAAAAGATTATTCATCATAATCAAATGGGGTTTATCCCTGGGATGCAATGATGGTTCAACATATGCAATCAATTAATGTGATCCATTTTTTCAACAGAATGAAGAATAAAAACCATACGATCATTTCAATTGATGCTAAAAAATCATTTGATAAAATTTAACATCCCATCATAATAAAAATCAGCTAAAATCTGGGTACAGAGGGAACATACCTCAATATAATAAAATCCACATATGACAGACCCATAGCTAGTATCATACTGAATGGAGAAAAACTGAAAGTCTATTTTCTAAGATCATTAACATGAGAAGGATGTGCATTTTCACCATTGTTATTCGAAATAGTACTGGAAGTCCTGGCTAGAACAATGAGATAGGAGAATAAAATAAAGGGCATTCAAATTAGAAGGGAAGAAGTTAAATTATTCTTGTTGGCAGATGATAAGATCTTATGTTTGGAAAAACCTAAAGACTCCACCAAAAAACAATAAGAACTGATCAACAAAATCAGCAGTTGCAG
>CAUYLG010002900.1:0-107247 GCA_963573385.1 Cacajao melanocephalus
AGAAAAAATAAAATAAACAGAAGCTGCAATTTTCGTCTCTGATAAAACAGACTTTAAAGCAACAAAGACCATAAGAAACAAAGAGGGACATTACATGGTAGTGAAACGATCAATGCAACAAAAAGAGCTAACGATCCTAAATATATACGCACCCAATACAGAAACACCCAGATACATAAGGCAGGATCTTAATGACTTACAAAGAGACTTAGACTCCCTCATAGTAATAGTGGGAGACTTTAACATTACACTGTCAATATTAGACAGATCAACGAGGTAGAAAATTAACAAGGATATCCAGGACTTGAACTCAGACCTGGAACAAGTAAACTGAACAAATATTTACAGAACTCTCCACGTCAAATCCACAAAACATACATTTTTCTCAGTATCACATTACACCTATTTTAAAAGTGACCACGTAATTGGAAGTAAATCACTCCTCAGCAATTGCATAGCATTTCACAGGTTTAAATAAAGTATTGGTTGGCTGCTTGTTTGTTATTTTCATCCCTTATTCCTTCCTGTCTCCATTATTAAGCACAATTATTTGCATAAAAGAGGTTTTTAATACCCATTTTTAGACTGCATTCTAGCCTGGGCAATAGAATAAGAATCCCGTTCTCTCTCTCTCTTTCTCTTCTTCTTTCTTTCTCTCTTACATTCTTTTTTTTTCTTTCTTTCACTCTTTCTTTTCTCTCTTTTTCTTTCTTTCTAAAAAAAAAAAAAGTGGTGTTTGTTTTCAAGGACGCTGAAGTGACATAGCAGCATCTCTGGAAAACAGACAATAGAACAACAGGTGATAGGAAGAGTCATAAGAACCTGATCAACTTCTGGGAACTTGGCAGTAGGAATTAGCTCTCCTTCAATATCTCAAGTGCATAGCCTCTTCACTTACTGGCTTTTTTACACTGCTACTACCTGAATTGCTTCTCATAGGCCTGATTATATATTTTTGGCAGAGAAATCTGACTGTCCCACTTCACCTTTTCGTGAGGTCCCATGGATTGCCAATCAGCTATCGCTGGGTGTCTGTCCTGACCCAGCTGGGGGTGGTGGCAGTGGCAGGAGGGAATATGGTGGTGATGATGTACACATGCAGTCTTCCCTAATCAGTAGAGATTTGCCCTGAGGAAGACTCTTTGAGAAAGGAACAACAGCATGGCGGACACTCCATTCCCAAGCCATGAGGTTTTCAACAGCGGATAAGCGTATTAGTCATCCATGAATTCTAAGCCATCAGTGTGGTGTCTGGCATGCACAAAGTGCTCAATATGCACTATTGAACTGAACTTGCAGATACTGGATAGTTCACTCATTATAGCAAATGATAAATCGTGGTAAATTTCCAATGAATGCCTGAACACTGCTACTTTAAACTGTTGATGAGAGAGGAGGGCTAGAGAGAGAGGTGCATGGAGCCAAACCACTGTTTTGTTGTGATTTTATGTTGGCACCTGACCTGTGTTCTTACCGTTCCACTTATTCAGAGAGGCTCAGGGAAACTCGAAGTAAGTAAAAATATACTTAAGGAGAGATGAACGTTTATATGAAGTAAGGGGAAAAGCCGGGGATTTGGAGGATACACATTAATTTTGATGTTGAACTTTTATCATTGACCACATATATGAACTTCAGAAAGTCACTAAGCCCTGTGATCTCCAATTTACTCATCTGTAAAATGAGATAAATAATTTAACCTAGTTTTTAGGATTGTACATTTAAGATTGTGAAATAAAGTTTTTAGTGTGTGGTACGTATAAGTAATTTAATTCCCTTCCCTTTCACTCTCCTTGCTTTGTACTTTCTTAAATGGTTTGAAAGTTATTTTGAATGGAGTCCTAGGAGCCCTAATTTCTGTAGCATGAAAGAGACTATTTTGGTCTGAATATTTTATAAGAGAAGAACTTTCAGGAAAAACGCTAACAAGATTAACATTATAAGATGCCCCCTATGGTCTAAACACATCAAAATAAAGCAGAAGAATAACCAAAATCATAATAAGTATAACAAAGGGAAAATAACCTTTGAAAACAATAATTGCAAATTTAAAAGAAAACCAATTATAATTGTGAAAGTATTTTAACACCAACGAGTAAGTACACATTTTTAGGACTAGGCATTTACATTGGTAGAGGTGGAAAACAAATATCAACAATCAGAAAGAGATAAGATTGAATGATGATATTCACAGGAGAAGGTGGAAAAGAAAACATAATATCTATAAAAATATGCAGTGATGATGAATGAATGCAGCACATGGAAACACTGCAGAATTGCCAAAGAACAAGCTGGGTGAGAAAGGGTAGGCCTAGAGCACTGAAGTTAAGGTTTATATTAGTTGTAAACTATAATGTTAAGTGATTGAATTAAAAATATGTAGTAGACTGCATGAATCTCAAAAATAGATTGAAAGTAAAATCTGTGCATAACAGGGACATTGTTATGGGCTGAATCATGTCCCCTGCCCCCTAATTCATATGTTGAAGTCCTCACTCAAGTGTACCTTAGAATGTGACTTTTTTTTTTTTTTTCGAGATAGAGTCTCGCTCTGTCATCTAGGCTGGAGTGCAGTGGCCCAGTCTTGGCTCACTGTAGCCTCTGCATCCCAGATTTAAACAATTCTACTGCCACAGTCTCCTGAGTAGCTAGGATTACAGGTGTGTGCCACCACACCTGGCTATTTTTTGTATTATTTTAGTAGAGATGCAGCTTCACTGTGTTAGCCAGCCTGGTCTTGAACTCCTGACCTCAAGTGATCCATTCCCCTTGGACTCCCAAAACACTGGGATTACAGGTATAAGCCACTGTGCCCAGCCCGAATGTGACTTTATTTGGAGGTAGAATCTTTGAAAAGTAAGGCTAAATGAGGTCATTGGGGTGGGTCCTGATTCAATATGACTGTTGTCCTTATAAGAAGTAGGATACAGACACACACAGAGGGAAGATCATGTGAAGAAAGAGATAAAGTTGCTATCTACAAGCCGGAAAGGAAGGCTACAGCATGAAACCCGTCATGCTAACGTTGAACTTCCAGCCTCCAGAACTGTGAGAGATTAAATTTCTGTTGCTTAAGCTACTGAATCTGTAGTACTTTGTAATGGCAACCCTAGCAAACTAATACACCAAAGAAGATGATGGACAGTTTCCGTGGAAACCATAGGAAGCAGAAACTTGGAACTTTGGAAAAGAAGAACTTGTGAAAGGAGAGAGAGGAAAATGTTGAAATGCATTCTATCAGTACTCCTAATTAAGAGCATTAAAGATATTTGCTAGAGAATTATGAGTGGAACAGATATAAAGGACAAGATGAATAACTTATGTTACTAAATACATACAAATGACTGTGTGTTTAGTAAGCCTAAGAAATCAACTAAAAATCATTGTAGTAATAAGAGTTCAGCATAATTACAGCATATAAGATGAATCTGTAGTCTCTAGAGCTTCATATACATATAAAATTAATCTCTTTATAAATAGAATAAATAGCATTAAATAATTTCAATTAATTTAATGCAGAGTATGGAAGCCATTTAAGGGAATTTAAAATAATAGGAGACTTTTATAAAAATTGGAAAAAACAGACTAATATTTTACTCAAATGATCTAAGTATACTGATGATTATAGTATCTCTTTATTAAGTAGAATTTAACATAATAATAGATATTGATTTACTTTGTAAATTATAAAGTAAGATTTGATGCTAGATATTGTTTTATTATTAGAGTTCAGGATAGCAAAATTGAGACTCAGGACAAGTTTGTGAGGAAAATAGATTTTAAGATGGTCTGAACTACTTAAGGATTGAGATAAATAAAGAACGCCTGATTGCTCAGTGATCAATCATTTTGACCTCCTGATTAAGTGAAATTTGCATTGGATCTATCTTACTTCCTACTACAGAGTGTGATTAATCTTGAAGACTGTGAGTCAGAGGGCCTGGAGGCTCCTCTGTCTATTATCTGAGTGTCCTTGGGCAGTTATTTAATACATTTCTGCTCCTCCAGTTTTCACTCTGTACAGTAAAGATCGCGTTGTTGTGTGAGGACTAATGAGTCCTAAAATATTGCCTTACGATTAAAATTACTTTCACAGTTTGCAGTTTTAAATATAATAGGGGGAAAAAAAGAGGAAACTGTGTTCTACCGTAGGGGATTATTCAGGATGGAATTGTGTCCCCTCTTCCAGAAAATAGGCTGAAGTCCTAACCCCTAGTACTTCAGAATGTGACCTTATTTGGAAATAGGATGGTTGCAGATGTAATTTTGTTAAGAAGATATCATATTAGATTAGGGCAGGCCCCTAATTCAATATAACTGGTGTCCTTCTAAGAAGAGAGAGACACAGGAAGAATGCCATGTGAGAGAGAGAAGGCAGAGGTTGGAGTTATGCAGCAACAAGCCAATAAATGCCCAAGATTCCCAGCAGCCCCAGAAGCTAGGAAGAGGCAAGGAAGGGTTGCAGAGGGGCTGGGGCCCTGCTGATACCTTGATTTCAGATTCTTGGTTTCTAAAACTGGGAGACTATGTATCTCTGTGGTTTTTAGCTACTCAGTTTGTATTAATAGTATTAGACAAACCTAGGACATTAATAGAGGGACTGTGCAGTTTTTGCAGTAATTTAAAGCATGTTCTTGAATATTTTAAGGCTATGAAAAACTGCTTACAATATATTAATAACTGAAAAGAAGGTTATAAGACATTCCGTATGCTCTGTCCTATTATCTCAAAAATACCTAATATACCTAAATATATATATATTCCTTCAATTTTTTTTCTATACATCATAGAGTTAAAACAAGTTTTTTTCTCAGTAGTATTTTGAACTTTATTTCCTTTATTATTTTTTTTTCTGAATTATTCAAATTCTATAAGGAGATACAAATCTATGAATTTTTTTTGAAGAAAAATGTTTTTTACTTGGTTTTGTCTGCTGTGGTTTAGGCATCTATGTCCCCTAATAAAAAACACAATTATAAACATTTGTTTTTCAATTTAAATTTCTGTATATGGAGCTTGGCAGAACCATTATCAGCTCTGGCATACAGTAACAAATCAGTTAAAATGTATAAAATTTGGGAGGCTGTTATAGCTAAAGGATATATATTACCAAAGCAGTAGAATGTTATATGTTAGGTCATCATGGGTCAGTCTCATCTGGAGACTGGATAAAGTTTGGATGAATATAGTGGGTTCTGAAGCTGATGGATAGACACAGGGCCTGGCCTGGGCTGGACAAGAAAAGTACCTAATTAAACTTGGGCACAAGGGTTTCGTTTTCCAAGTCCCAGACCTAAAACAGAAACTGTTAGAATGGGTCACAGAGGACTTAAGTTTATTTGCATACCTATCTGAAGAATATTTTAAGTTATTTATAAGTGTATTTCCATGCATCCTAAGGTTTTAGAAATGCCTTCCTTTCTAAAGGAAGGAAGTTTTAAAAGGATGCAATTTCTGAGTTACTGATTTACTAATACTTTGAATTAAGATATATTTGATTTAGCTGAATTGAGCTATATCCAAATAAATAAGTTTTATGGGTTTCTTGGTACAGTTTATTAGAGGCTCATTAAGGAGCCAAGCAAAGGTAGAGTAAGGCTACAATGATTGGAGATGAGGGTTACCCTGAGAGGTGTGGAATAGAGGTATCTGCAGAAAAGGCATACACTTATTGCTGTTATTAATTTATAACGTATGGCCATGTATAACACCTTGTGGCCATCCTCCTTCCATTTGGGCAGGTGGAACTTCTTTGATGCTATCAAACAATAGAGAAAACAAATGAAACAGTAGATCAATTGCTAATAGCCCAAACCAGTTCATAACAGCAACCCTAGGAGTGAGCTCAACTCTCCTCCAGTCCAAGGTCTCTTCCTGGTAGCAGTGGTTATAAGTAGGACATTACAAATCATGAAATCTTGATTTATTTTTCCTGGCTATGGTGACTCCATTTGGAGGAGCAGCTGGTCCTGGGCCCCTAAAGTTTTCCAGTTGTTGGACTCCCTGAATTCTTTCTCATTTACTACCCAGTGAACCTTCCCCAAATGAACTCACTCTTTGTCCTCTACTCATGACTCCCTGAAATTCATCCCAACCTTGAAAAGAAACTCACAGGATTACATGTTACTCCATATTGGTTACTCATTATTGCTTTATACACTGTAATTTTTACCCAGCATACTGGCATTAGCGTAATAAGAGGGTCTCATTGCCATGGCAATGAGGAGTAATGTTTGGGAAACCCATTGTCACAAAAAACTTTATTCCCTTTGGTCATACTCATTTACGCTTTCTTTTTCAGTAGCTAAAAAATTTAGAAGCAATTCCTCTGAGCTGGCTAATGCAATAGATTCACATGCTAGTACTTCTTTTAGTCATCAAAATAACCCTTTCAGGTAGGTATTATTGTTATTATTATTTATTATTACTTTTTTTGTGATGGAGTTTCGCTCTTGTTGCCCAGGCTGAAGTGCAATAGTGTGATATCTGCTCACAGCAACCTCCACCTCCTGGGTTCAAGCTATTCTCCTGCCTCAGCCTCCCGAATAACTGGGACTACAGGCATGTACCACCATGCCCAGCTAGTTTTGTATTTTTAGTAGAGACAGAGTTTGTCCATGTTGGTCAGGCTGGTCTCGAACTCCTGACCTCAGGTGATCCACCTGCCGCGGCCTCCCAAAGTGCTGGGATTACAGGCGTGAACCACCGTGCCCAGCCTCAGGTAGGTATTATTGTTATTATTATTGCTATTTTACAGCTGAGGAAATTGAGGCACAGAGAGGTAATTTGCCCAAAGTCACAAAGATAGAAAGTAGTGGAACCAGGGTTTGATATCAGGAGTTCTGACTCAAAAGCCTGCATGCTTACCTGTATATATTTACTTCTTTCCAACTATGGCTTTGATTGTGTTATCTTCAGTTGTCACAAGACAACATACAAAGACATGTTCTTCTAAATCTATTATTATAGTATATTATACTCATATTTTAATTAACATAATCTCATAATTATACTTTTGAAAACCCCCTAACTAAATATATGTATTTTCTGCTTAGTCTAACATATTTCTCCACTCACATTGTTGTATGGGAAATTACATTGATGCAATGTTAGCTTTCAAATATGCTACCAGAGATCACTGAACAGAAAGACAGACACAAAATTAAGACACTCTACTCACATGCTTTATTAAATCAATTTAAAACATATAATGAAAATCAAGGGGGAGAAGATACAGCAGGTTAATGCACTTAGAATAGTATGCAAGAGGGGTGACTGCACAACTTGAGTGCTGGGTTCATGTATCTGTCTCTTTGCTACATCAGCCTTTCAGACTGGGGCTGTGGTTTTGAGGATGAGAATGGGGTTTGAGGAAAGGGGCCCCAACAGACAGATGGAAAGCTTCTGGGGGGCATACCTGGTCTATTGGAGAAATATAAGAACAAGCACACCTGCCAACAGCTTTGGTGTGCCAGTTAGATTGCCAAATAGCTTTGGGTTTTATCTGTATTTTTTTTTTTTTTTTTTGGCAGAGAGCATGTAGGGCCAGAATTGAACTGTGTTAGCTGATTTAAGGATAACAATAGTTGTCAGCCCAGATTGGTTATAGTTTTACCTTAGGACTTGGTCTTTTCAAACCTTCCAGTCATCGAGCAATGCTCTTGTTTGT
Source organism: Cacajao melanocephalus (assembly GCA_963573385.1). Classification (NCBI taxonomy): domain Eukaryota; kingdom Metazoa; phylum Chordata; class Mammalia; order Primates; family Pitheciidae; genus Cacajao; species Cacajao melanocephalus. The sequence goes on from CAUYLG010002900.1 coordinate 7,670, forward strand.
TCCATTATATTCCCCATCTATTCTGTCTTCAATATGTCTTATAGGTTGAAATTACTGCCCATATGTAAATTTTGATGTGCCCATGTCTCACAAGCTACTTGTTATCTCTACTTAATACTCCCTATGAATTTTGCCTCTTCTCTTAAGCTACTAGCTTGCTTATTACAAGTGCTTGACAATCCTTGAATTCCATCCATGCCATTTGTTTTGCTTATCTTTTTTTTTTAGAAGAATGAAGTATTCTTAAATAATGGAGTAAATACATATTATTCAAATGCAATGGATTTCCTTTCTTACCATCAGCTGATGAGTAAAAAGTATCAGATTAAGTAGAGTTTTAAATTCAGTAATCAAGTGAGGATTGGACATAATGGTCTTATGAATGGGTGGGTTTTTTTGGTTGAGGTATGAGAAAAGCTTTTGGAAAAGGCAAATTGGAGCCAATGCTCAGGTTCTTTATACCGGTTAGTTTGATTTCATTTATCTTATGTCAACTCATGAGACCCTTCTGTCACTCTTAGCTATACAAATGTTAAGAATTTTCTCAACTGATTTCCATTATTAAGGAAAACCATTCCCAGAAGTCTGGCATCAAATACGACCAGAGTAGATATAAATTCTCTTCCCTTGAAGCAGCCTGGAATAAACTAGGGTTTACTCTCAGAGGAGTTTTGGCATAATATCTTTTGTGAAAAGGGTAAACCTGTTCCAGCTATGATTGCCTTTATAACTCATTTATACCTTAATTTTCATGATGAGTGGAGGATGCAGGTAAAGGATTTATGGGATGCAAAAATCCTTTTGAAGCTTCTTTCAGAAAAGCTAGTTTGCTGAGAGTTTGAAATAGTACAGTTAAGAATCCTTTTAGAAGTATTATAACAACCTGGTTGTTACAGAAAATTAAAAATGCAGAGCTTATTGAGATGTTAGTTGTATGCATGGGCTGATTAGGATGTTTGACCAATAGCCTCAGGTTAAGCCTGTTGAAGATCATGCATTTTAGCTCTGGTATTTTTTTTTATATGGGGACTGAATTATCCCAGATACTAAAAAGGAGAGAAAGTAAAATGTTCAGGAGCCTACCTTAATAGTTTTTAGAACTGGGGCTTATTGCTCTCTTGATGGCAATTTCTAGCCTGTTGTTCTACTGAATTGCCAGGAACAGTGATGTTAGGTGTGAAGTTATTAACCATCTCAGGAGGCCTATCCTTTAGGACAAGAGTCCCACTAGGGACTTGAATGGGAGAACTGATTCCAGGCATTAAAGGTCCTTGTGGACAAAATCATTTAGCCATGCTTCTTCAGTGGATGGGCCCCACCAGTCTGCTTCCTTACTGTGGCACTTCTCATTTCCTATTTAATGGAATAGATGTAAAATAAATAACTAAAATAAGATAAATGAAGGACAAATTAAGTAGATACTGTTTTATTCCCATTCAGTAACAGAGTGTATAAACAACTTTGACCTGAAAAGCCTCTAAACATCTAACAGCAGTGAGGATGGATGATTCTTTGGTATGGTGTTTGGGGTTAAGATTGGATTTCCACTCTTGAGCCAGACACATGTGCGTTACATGCTGAGGGCATAACCAGGTAAAGACATACTTTGCTGATTTAATGAGTCATCCACATTAAAACATGGTTGAACTAAGCAGTTTTTTGACCTCACCACATGTGGCTTGCTACCTGCTGTTAAAGATTTTTGGTTTTGATGATACATGTAGACCGTGGCAGGTAAGATAGAGTACTGATAAGTAACACACTTATTAGTGGTTTAATGTATGGTATGTTACCAGTGGTATGCCATGCCTGAATATAGACTGATAACTGTAGAGATATGCTATACTCTTGGAGGATATTTTACCATGTGACATTCCTCTGTATCAAGAAAGGTAAGAAAAAAGATATTACAGTAGGATAACTTAAGAAATGACTTTTAGATGTTGAAATTAAATATGCAGCCAGCAATTTTAAATAAAGCATTGGCTATTTGGATTGCAATTAAGAGTGAGATTTCTTAATATTTATTTTTAATTTATGTTGTACATACTGCAGGGGTATCTGAGGTGGCATGAAATTAAAACTATCAGATCGCCATTAAATCAAAGATAAAGAGTGAGATATAAATAATGAAGCAGGGGGTTGGTTTTAATAGGACATCCTGGGTTAAGGTAGTAATTACAACTGGGGGAAATATTTACTTCCAGTTTCCTGGAGTCAAGATCCAAATGGAAATGGAATGAGTTAAATAACTCTCCTTGTTTAATGATGAAAAATATACTGGTGTGTTAGGAGAAAACTTTTAACTGGCACAAAATTCTAAGAAGAATTTATTGCATTGATCTTAACTTAAGGTGCATTAAGCTTCATAAACCAACTCATTTCCAGTTCCATCTTACTTATTTAATTTTATTAACCTCATCTCTCTGACTTATTTTAAATTTATTCTATCATACTATATTTTCATATCTTTGTAAGCCACCAAAATCCTACATAGCATAAGGCACAGTATAAACAAAATAAAAATAAGTACTGTGATGAGTAGGGTCTTCAATTACAATTTTTGTATAATATGCAGAATCATTTAATGGGGTGATTTATAATTGACTCTTGAAAAAGTTTTACAAGTAACGGCAGGTGGTCAAGATTCTGCTAGAACATTTTAGCCAGTGACCATGGCGATTTAATTTTAATTCCATAAATGCATGCACTTTCTTTCCTCCTGATCTCTCATAATTACACTTCTACCAGACCTGCTTGCTGACTTCATATAGACCATTAATCCCTTAGTCCTCTCCTTTTTCCACATCTGCTAGTCAGTCCCTTCTTGACTTCTATTCCTTTCCAACTTACAGGGGCCATGTGGTTTATAATCCCAACTACTCTTTCACCAGCATTTTTTTTTTTTGAGATGAAGTCTTGCTTTGTCACCCAGGCTGGGCAATGGCATGGTCTCAGCTCACTGCAACCTCCGCCTCCTGGGTTCAAGCAATTCTCCTGCTTCAGCCTCTCGAGTAGCTGGGATTACAGGCACCTGCCACCATGCATGGTTAATTTTCGTATTTTTAGTAGAGACAGGGTTTCACCATGTTGGCCAGGCTGGTCTCGAACTCCTGAACTCATGATCTGCCCACCTCCGCCTCCCAAAGTGCTGGGATTACAAGCATGAGCCACCACGCCAGCCTCACCAGCATTTTTAACTGTGCTACACTTAGTCTTCTCCAACACTCCACTTCGCAAAATATGGAATCAGGATTGATGCTACAGTTTGCTGCTTCCTCTCTGCATGACCTTAGTCATTGAACCTTTGTCACAGGTGCAGTTAGCTGGGGTTGGCATCATGGGTGGTAAAGGAATTTACAAGACAGTTGTAGGTAAAGAAAGTCAGAGCTATTAGGGAAAGTATGAAGATACATTGTAAGGGTACAGTGGGCAGCATAGCAGAGAAGGGGCTGCCTGCAAAGAGGCAGGGGCTGGAGGGAAGTCTTATGTGGTTGTGCTGCTTGGGCTCCATGCATTTGAGGTGTGCAGATAAGGTTGTGCTGCTGGGGCTATGTATGGTATTTGAGAACATGATGTTGTGCCAGTGGGTTGTCTGTGATTAGCTATCTCTTGGAACAATTATACTCCCCAACCTGCGACCCCTTCCTCACTGTTGTTTACTTATCTTATTCGGGCTCCACAACCATGTTGGAGGAAACCACACAAGTGTTCAGCCTGTGGCCATGACATCATCAAGGGGTCCTGGCACAGCTGGGCCTCTGTGCCTTCAGTTTTCACCTCTCTCTTTAGTCTTCTTCTTCACCTCCTTTCCTCTACCCCCTAGCTCTCATTCTCAGTAGATGGCCTTTGTTTTCTGCAGCATCAAGAAAACTGGGCCTATCAAGGTGATCCGCACTTCTTCTGACTTCCACCTGAAAATTTAGCTACCATTTCAGCCATCTTGATTCTGTTTTTTCCAGTCAAAGAGAGTGAAGTGTTTGGCACTCTATTTCATACCTGTAATGGACTGGATGAAAAAATTTATATGTTGAAGCCCTGCCAAACAATGTGATAGTATTAGGAGACGAAGCCCTGGGTGTGGAGCCTTATACGCTAATGTTGCCTACTATGCTAATTCCCATGGATACTTGCCATTCTATGTCAGTGGTTCCCAACCTTTTGGTACTAAGGATGGCTTTCGTAGAAGACAGTGTTTCCACAGACTGAGAGTGCTTGGGGGTGATGGTTTTGGGTTGAAACCACCCCACCTCAATTCATCAGGCATTAGATTCTTATAATGAACATGCAACCTTGATTTCTTGCATGTACAGTTCACAATAGGATTTGCGCTCCTATGAGAATATAACGCTGCTGCTGATCTGACAGGAGGCGGAGCTCAGGTGGTATTGCTGGCTTGCCTGCCACTCACCTCCTGCTGTGCCTCCTGGTTCCTGATGGGCCACAGACTGGTACTGGTCTGTGGCCTGGGGCTTGGGGACCCCTGCTCTGTGATTCATTTCTGGTTGAAGCTGTCTGTTATCAAGCTTTCTTGATTCTCTTTTTATCTCTCTCACTATTGCCTTTTCTATCTTTCTAAAGTTCTCTTTTATCCTACCAATGCCCTTCAAATGATGGTGTTATTTAGATATATGTCCTTAGTACTGCTCTTATTCTAGATACTCTACGTGTAGGATCTCACACATTTTTGTAATTTCATCTACCCCTTGTGTGCTCATTGGTTGCTTAGGAATCAGAGTGAAGTCATCTAGAGCTGTAACATTCTGGTTTTTTGAACTGCTTAAATATTAGAATGTAGAGAAGTAGGAAGAGGTAACAGCTAGCATATTACCACAAGTTTTGAAATAAGATCCCCACACCCACTGCAACAGAATCACTTAAATATATATACCCAATGCTATCCCTGAATTTCTGAGGCAGTGTGACTGGGATAGGGCTTAGGAATCTATATTGTCAAAGTCTTTGTGAATTGCTTCTGTTGCACACTTATTAAGTGCTTACTGTACGTTAAAGTACTGTGCTAAGTTAGAAAGCCAATATTTTGTTATAGAAATTTAAAACCCTTCTGTGTTTTCTCCAGTTAATGAGTAAGCTTCCTGACTGCAGGACGACCCATAGGTGAGATCAAAACTTGCTTCTAAAAGCAGCTCTGAATGTGCTTATAACTAACAGAGTTGGCCTAGTGTTCAATTCTGTCCTGTGAGGGATAGCAGTGTGGTGTCAGGGATAGCAAAAGGCAGGGATTTGCTGATTGTTTGTCCCGTAGATATTCTCTCATGGACAGTTGCTGACGTCGAGCTGTGCTGTGCCTGGATGGGCCCAGCGTGGATTGGCTTTAAAGTGCATTCCAAGATAACTAAGTGGGAGAAGTTGCAAGCTGGATGTCAGCTGAGGCTCTCCTCAGTGGGCTCCTCAGGAAGGTGCCAAATGGTTTTGCCCCACTTTGGTGCAAAGCTCATCTCCCTTGAAGTTTCCAGGGCCTCATTTTCATTTGTTAGTTTACGGGAGATTTGGGGCTCATGCGGGAATTGCATTTGGTATCTGCAGCCTCTCTGCATCTCTCGGTTCTCTCCTTTCCTGGCTTTTCTGTCTTCTTTTTCTTGTCCTCATTCACATTCCCTTTCTTCTAAGAACTGTACACATTCTCCTCTTTGTTTGATGCAGAGAACTTGATAACTACCATTTAAAAACGCAAATGTGCTGTGGAGATCTTTCCCTTCATCCTGCGATGTTTATCAGAGTATTTTTTCCCCTGTGCTTTTTTTGTTTTCTTTTGAGACTGAGTTTTGCTCTTGATGCCCAGGCTGGAGTTCAATGGGGTGATCTCGGCTCACTGCAACCTCTGCCTCCTGGGTTCAAGTGATTCTCCTGCCTCAGCTTCCCAAGTAGCTGGGATTACAGGTGCTTGCCACCACACCTGGCTAATTTCTTGTATTTTTGGTAGAGACTGGGTTTCACCACACTGACCAGGCTGATCTCCAACTTGTGACCTCAGGTGACCTGTCTGCCTCAGCTTCCCAAAGTACTGGGATTACAGGTGTGAGCCAGGGCACCCAGCCTCCCCTGTGCTCTTAAGAGCAATTCTGACAATACATTTTTTTTCTGTTTCACTTTCTAAAATGTCTCCATCAAACCTGTTTCTTAAACATGACTGTTGGTGGTGATATAGGCAATAGTGTGAGTGGTTTATTTTGGCCATGCTTCTGCAAGAAGATCATTTTGTACTTCTGAGGAAAGATGCTATGGCAAGTAAACATGCATCCAGGTAACCTGATAACCGTATTAAGGCATGTGGAATAAGTTACAGAGGGTGGAACCTGCAGCATAGTTTTGCTTTAGGTAATTTGGGATTGGAGTTTGATTTATTGAAACATCTTCTATTCTGGTTCTTGTGGTTCTGGTACAATAAAGTCATTTCGTGTTCCTGGGATCTCTATCTGTTAGTTTATATAAAACCAAGAATGACTGGGAACCAAAAATCGAAGTTAATTTGGAGCTTATCTTATCTTAAAAAAATTCATCTGACTTATCTTGAGTAATAGTAATGGTCCGAAGTGTGATAGTATGTGTGATAATTTGAATTGTGTTTCCCCAAATTTGTATGTTGTCATCCTAACTCCCAGTACCTCAGAGTGTGGCCTCATTAGAAGACAGAGCCTTTACCAAGCTAAAATGAGGTTAATTTAGTCTGGACCCAAATCCAGTTTGACTGGTGACCTTACAAAAAGGGGAAATTTGAAGACAGACTCACATAGAGGGAAATGGGCCTGGAATAAATCTTTCCCTCACACCCCTCAGAAGCACCAACTCTGTAGATAGCTTGATTTTGGACTTTTCACCTCCAGAACTGTGAGATAACAACATATTTCTGTTAATGAAGCCACCCAGATTGTTGTGCTTTGTCATGCCAGCCCTAGGAAACGAATTAGCAAACTAGTACTGTGTGCCGCATTCCTGGTACAGAATATTAGACTCAATAATCCAGGTCTGTATTTAGGGGAAAATAATAGCAAAGAGTCTGAAAGCTATTCCCGCCAAAAATGAGAATATGTAACTTTGGGGAGAAGCATGCTAACTTTTTGGTATATACATTACTTTATACTAGGATTTTCAAACTTGACTTGGTAGGGAATCTTTTTTGCTTTTTTAAAGAAGTCAGTAGTTTACAGGTGTCCCTTTCTCTCCACATTCTCACTAACACTTATTATCTTTTGTGTTTTTGATAATAGCCATTGTGACAGGTGTGAGGTAATATCTTATTGTGGCTTTAATTTGCATTTCCTTGATGATTAGTAATATGGAGTGTTATTTTATATACATGTTGGCTACTTGTATGTTTCCTTTTGAGTAATGTCTCTTCAGATATGTTTATTTGCCAACTTTTTTTAATCGAGTTATTTGTTTACTTGCTATTGAATTGTTTGACTGCCTTTTATATTTTGGCTATTAACTCCTTATTATATACATGGTTTGCAAATATTTTCTCCCATTCTGTGGATAGTCTCTTTATTGTTTCCTTTGCTGCGTAGAAGCTTTTTAATGTTATTTGTTTATTATTATTTTTTGAGACAGAGTATCACTAGCAGAATGGCTTTGCTTTGGTTGAAAAGGCATGTGTGTGGTGCTGGGAGGGCATTGGTGGCTGCCACCCTACCCTGAGGTGTCCTAGAACCTTAACCCTTTAAGAGACAGTGGGAATATGGTTGGCAATTATTCTGAGTTGACCTAGAAGGAACTGTGCCTGAAGGGTTAATTAGACTTTGTAGGGATTAGGATTTGTTACCATTAAAATGAGTAATATTGTCCTATAGAGAAAACATGATTTCTGGAAAAGAGATTAATTACATCTGTCATTTGAGTTGGTTGACCAGATCCTATTCGAGGAAGCTTTTAGGATCTAAAAACAGGGGGTGAATACCATGGGGAAAAAACTAACATCCCTAACCAATCATTGTGAACTTGTCTTTCCTTAATTCCCTTTTCTTGAGGTAATGCCAGGAGCACCTACATCCCCAAATCTGCATTCATTATTGGCCCTATTGGTTAAGCCTTGGGCTTTTCAGTCAGCTCTGTAGTATTGCATTAAAAACTGCTTATAAAAGGATTTACATTTAATGAATTTCTGTGCAGCTTTCTCTGAGCTCTTTATCCTATCCTTCCTAGTCTGGAATTTCCTACTTCAATTATTGCTGCTTTCAGATTTTCAACGTGTTCTTCTCTGATGGCTCATTCCTTGTAGTTATTAGAAATGTTCGAGCCTTACCCATTTTGCCAAATCCTAAGATACCCTCTGCTGGTTGTGCAGCCCTGCTCAGCTACCTGCATTTTTAACACTATTCCTTCCTACTACCAAGCAGAGTATTTGAGGGCCAGGGCGTGTCAGGGACTGAGTGAGCATCTGCCACGCAAGTGTGCTGTTTCTGATTTTTGTAGGCTTTGCTCAGCTCACTGCCTTCTGCTTTCCACTAAAACTGCCTTGAAATCCTTTGCCAGAAACTGTAAGTCTTGGAAGGTCAAATCTTCACATCTGCTGCCTTTGTGCTGAACTCAAAACAAGTCATTAACTACATCTAAGACAAGATTCTTACTGAAGAATCTCTTCTATTCATTGAAACTGCTTCCATTTATTCCTTAGAATGCTTGTCTTTGTGTATTAGTCTACTTAATGCTTAGGATATTTTTTTCTTTTAAAAAAATTAAAAACTCTTGCTAGTTTAAGTTAAAACAGCTTATTGATGTTTGCTTTTTCAACTTAAAAACCTTTTTAAAAAATTGACAAAATTGTATATATTTATGGTGCACACATGATGTTTTGAAATATATGTAGTGGAATCACTAAATAAAGCTAATCAACATTATGTGTTACCATACATGCTTATCATTTATTTATATTGAGAACACCTAAAATCTATTTTTCTAGCAATTTTCAAGTATGTATGCATCGTTATTAATATAGTCACTAAGTAAAGTTTCTTGAACTTATTTCTCCCATCTAACTGAAATTTTGTGTCCTTTAACCAACATCTCTCTAGTCTTCTCTCCCTCTCCTAACTCTTGGTAACCACCATTTTACTCTTTTCTCTGAGTTCAACTTTTTTAGATTCCACATATAAATGAGATCATATGGTATTTGTCTTCTTGTGCCTGGCTTATTTTACATAACATAATGTCCTCCAGTTTCATCCATGTTTTTGTAAATGACAAGATTTCATTCCATTTTTCAGTCTGAATAGTATTCCAGTATACACACACACACACACACACACACACACACAACACACACACATACAGCACATTTTCTTTTTCCATTCATCTGTTGATAGACACTTAGGTTAATTCTGTGTCTTAGCTATTGTGAATAGTTCTACAGTGAACATGGGAGTGCAGATATCTCTTCAATATATTGATTTCCTTCCTTTTGGATATAGACCTGGTAGTGGGATTGTGAGATCATATAGTAGTTCTATTTTTAATTTTTCAGGAATCTCCATACTGTTTCTATAATGGCTAAAAATTTTATTTTTCATTTTTTAAAGACGGAGTCTTGCTCTCTTACCTATGCTGGAGTGCAGTGGTACAATCACAGCTCACTACAGCCTTGACCTTGCAGGCCCAAGCAATCTTTCAGTTCAGCCTCTTAAGTGGCTGGGACCATAGGCATATACCACCATGCCTGGCTAAGTTTTAATTTTTTTTATGGAGATGGGGGTCCCACTATGTTGCCCAGGCTGGTCGTGAATTCCTGGCCTCAAGAGATCCTCCCACCTCAGCCTCCCAAAGTGCTGGAATTACAGGTATGAGCCACCACACCCCCCAGCTAATGGCTGTATTAACGCACACTCCCCATCAATAGTGTACAGGTGTCCCTTTTTCTCCACATTTTCACTAACACTTGTCATCTTTTGTGTTTTTGGTAATAGCCATTATAACAGGTGTGAGGTAATATCTCACTGTGGCTTTAATTTGAATTTCCTTGATGATTAGTAATGTGGAGCATTATTTTATATACATGTTGGCTACTTGTATGTTTTCTTTTGAGAAATGTCTTTTCAGACATGTTTATTTGCCCATTTAAAAAAATTGGGTTGTTTTCTTGCTATTGAATTGTTTGAGTGCCTTTTATATTTTGGATATTAACTTCTTATTATATACATGGTTTGCAAATATTTTCTCCCATTCTGTGGATTGTCTCTTCACTTTATTGTTTTCTTTGCTGTATAGAAGCTTTTTAAAATTTATTAATCATTATTATCATTTTTTGAGATAGAGTCTTACTCTGTTGCTCAAGCTGGAGTGCAGTGGTGCAGTCGTGGCTTACTGCAACCTCACTCTCTCAGGTTTAAATAATTCTCCTGCCATGGCCTCCTGAGTAGCGAAGATTACAGGTGTGCACCACCATGCCTGGCTGATTTTTGTATTTTTAGTAGAGTCAGGGTTTTGCCATGTTGGCCAGGCTGGTCTTGAATTCTTGCCTGCGTCAGCCTCCCAGAGTGCTGGGATTACAGGTGTGAGCCACTGTGCCTGGCCCTGTCCAGAAGCTTTTTAGTTTGGAATAATCTTATTTGTCTATTTTTACTTTTGTTGCCTGTACTTTTGTCAACATAGACAAAAAAACTCATTGTCCACACCAACACCTTGGGGCTTTTCATTTATGTTTTCTTTTAGTAGCTTTATAGTTTCAGGTCTTACAATTAAGTCTTTAATCCATTTTGAGTTGATTAAATGTATTGAAACATTTAATCCATTTTGAGTTTATTTTTGTACGGTGTGAGGTAAAGGTCCAATTTCATTCTTCTGCATACAGATATCCTGTTTGCCCAACATCGTTTAATGAAGAGACTGTCCTTTTCACGTTATTTATGTTTGGCATCTTTGTTGAAATTCAGTTGACCATAAATGCATGGATTTATTTCTGGGCTTTCTATTCTGTTCCATTCGTCTGTGTGTCTGCTTTTATGCCAGGCCCTTGCTGTTTTGATTGCCATTTACTTTTGTTATTCTTTTATTTTTTATCTTATGAATCTTTTAAAAGTCAAAACCTTTTTTATATTTGTCTTAGTACAGTTACACTCTTAAACGTCTCAGCTTATGGTTTTGTGTATTTTAATGCCTTTTCCTAATACTTTTAATACTTTATATGGTACTTTTTCACTTGTGTTATTATTTTTTTTACCAACTCTTTTTGGTGTCATGGTTTTACCTTTATTTATCTTCTTTTTCATTTTCTGTGTTTAGTATTTTTTATTTAGCTTTTTTTCTGAGTTTTATTTTTTACCCATTTCGATTTTAACAATGTCATGATGTTTTCTCTTTTTATTTCTAGACTTTTGGTATCATCTATTGTATAGGCTTTACTTTTAGTAGTTATTTGTATTGTAATATTCAAAACCCTTTCATGTTTGTCTACTGCTTGTTTTCCTGATACATATTCCATTTCTTTATTTTTTTACTATTTCTTAAATTTACAGACACACAAACATAATATCGGTGATGAAAACTGTAAGGACATTCTTGCCTCTGTAGTCTTGGATGTTTTTGTCCTGACCGTCTCTCACAGTTGCCCTTTTGGAATTGCAGAGTCTCTCTCCATATTCCTAGTGTGAATTCTCCAGGTTAAATGAAATCATCATGGATACCTGTAGAATTGCATATCACACATTTTTTATCCAAGAATGATAATGGTTTTCTTTATGGAAGGGGCAAATTTTATATTAGAATTAGAGTTATTCTTTTCTTGCATCCCATAGTGGTCAGTTGTTTATGAGACTCTGGACAGTCTCACATCCAATTTGTGTGACATAATCCTTGGGACCTGCAAGTTTCTTTACACTGTGCCACGTTACTGAAAGAAGACGTTGAAAGGGAAGGCTGCTCCTGAGACCTGATATTGCTAAAGACACTTCTAAAAGACCATTCTGGAAGGAGACTTTATAGTGAGACTACAATCATGCTCTGGAAATCTGTTCTACCTCAGCCTACTTTGCATGTTGAGTTTGACCTGTCACCCTTCTTATCAGGTTTATGGAAGTGTCCTGGGTTTGTTGATCTTCTTCCTTCATTCCCACATTACAAGGAACACGTGGGTTGCAGTTATCACTATGGACTTTCTTTCTTTCTCTTTTTTAAGAAAATACAAGTTTGGACAAATAAAAGTAAAACTCTACTGCTCTCCATTTTGATAAGACCACACAGGGAATCATAAGTCTGGTCTGGGACATATACTTTAAAAATAGAGTGTTGAGGTAACTTAAAAATCATGCCATATGAGGAACAGTTGAAGGAATATTTAGTCTAATTATAAGAGGAATTTAAAGAAAATTTGCTTGCTGTTGGCAGATATCTCTAGGGCTGTCATGGAAGAGGAGCTTGCTAACTAGGGCAGAACCAGATGCAATGGGTGGAAGTTACAGGGATCCAGGTTTGGCTGTGTTTATGGAGAAAAACAATTCAAATGTGAAACTGTTAAACTGCATAGCCTGCTGCTTCAAAGCGGACCAAGATAGGCTAATAGGGCCATTGTTAGAGAGGCATTGTGCCTATTAACTTCAGTAGGGATAGCGCCAGGTTCCAGAGGCCGAGACCCAGAGCCAGTGAATTAGACGTAGGGTTTTATTGAGGACTTACAGGGATGGCCCAGTGGTAGCAGGACAGAAGAACCACCACCAATTATAAAAAGCATGAAGTTTATATAGAATTTTCACTTAGCACCCTCACCTTCACGAACAGCCTACACTTGACAACCTTCATGTAACCTAAAACAAAGGGCCTCTATCCCCCTGCAGCCTGCATTTCACCGGTGGGCTCAGATATTTCTCATAGATAAGGAATGAATCTCCTGGTTGGCACACTTGGAACTCCCAACACACATTCAGGTGCATCTGCCATATAGGGTCATTCTGAGGGTATGCTTAAGTTAAATTATCACTGTCAGGTGCCTCTACAATACACAGGTGTGTTTACCCTATAGCTGGTTAGAAGGTTCTGTGATTCTTTGACCTTGTGTTCATTTTATCTTTGGCCTAAATTGGATTTTTTAGAAAAGAAATTTAATTGTGTATTGTATTAGTTCATTTTTGCACTGCTGTAAAACAATACCTGAGACTGGGTAATTTATAAAGAAAAGAGGTTTAATTGGTTCATTGGCTTCCACAGGCTGTACGGAAGCACGGCAGCATCTGCTTCTGGGTGGCCTCAGGGAGCTTTTACTCATGGTGGAAGGCAGAGCAGGAGCAGGTGTCTTACATGGTAGGAGCAGGACCAAGAGAGAGAAGGGGGAGGTGCTTCACACTTTTAAACAACCAGATCTTGTGAGAACTCAATCACTATACAGTACCAAGGATGGGGGAATGGTGCTAAACTGTTTATGAGAACTCCACCCCCAGTCACCTCCCACCAGGCCCCACCTCCAACACTGGGGATTACAGTTCCACATGAGATTTAATGGGGACAAAAATCCAAACTATATCATGTATATTTAAGGTATGCAACATGATGTTATGAGACATATATAAATGATTACTACAGTGAAACAAATTAACATATACAAATGATTTGATTAGCCTGTTTCAAAATAGGGTATTTGCATTTGCAATGAGTTTTCTTCATCCACTTTTATTTATTTTGATAGTGAGAGGATGAATACATCCATCATCTCTAAAAGTCTCCTTGTGTCCCTTTAAAATGTTTCTCTCCTGCCCTGACTTCCACAAAATCCCATCAACCACAGATCAGATTTCTGCCAATATGTATTCGTTTGCATTTGTAGAGCTTGGTTAAGTGGATATTAAAATAAATTGTGTTCTATCTGTATTGTGTTAAAATTAAAATAATGCTTTTGAAGAATAATTACATGGGAAATACATGAGATACAATGTTAGGTGGAAAAATGATATAAAATTATAAATACAGATTTTAAATTGGCACACACAAAATGCCATTAACAGGTATATAAAAAAATGAAGGAAACATTGAAATATGGTTATTTATGGGTATGCGTGATTATGGGGTGATTTTATTTAATTTATACTATTTTATATTTTCCAAATTTAGTAAAATCAGAATACATTATTTTATAATCAGGGAAAAAGTAAAGCAAGCCATGAATTAGGCAATCTAAGTATACAGCAGACATTTTATAATGTAATTTCACTTGGCTGAGGAATTTTCATTTGATGATTTCAACTGTAAATAGTTAACAATGTATTCTCTAAGCCAAGGGAAAAGTTGTGATAGAGAAGCACTGTTTTTTCTGAAAGTGCTGGAATGCTTTGGATATTAATATAATTTTTCTGAGTAGTCATGTTAATAACTGTGGAATGTGAAATAATTCCTGTAGTATCTGACTGCTTAGCCTCCTGGAACTGAACTGAACGCATTATGTGAGCTCTCTTGGTAATGAAGGTCGCAAATCAAAGGAAAGAATACATGAAAAAAGGATTAGAACAAAAAGAGCTAAAGCTATAACTCTATATCCCTGTTATAATGAATCCTATAATTTGACAAATGTAAGCGGGTAAAAAATGGCATTTAATGAATTAAGGATGAGCTGATCTTCCCTGTTGTCAGTTGGGAATGAAATTCTTTTCCTGAAATACTGGAAGATTCATAAAAAAAAGAAATCCATGTGTAAGTTAATTTGTTATATGTAAGGAAATTACAATTCTTATAAAACTGTAATTCATGGTGAAGTGTACATTGTGAAAAGGTGAAGAGTAATTTTTCTTCATGAGTTTTGCATAGGAGTACAATGTATAAAACACAAACAATGATTACAAAGTGTATATTTTTAGTTTTACTTACTTCAACAAAATAGTAATTGCCTGTCTTGGGTTAGTAGGCCTCTAGGAAAAAAAAAAAAAGCAAAGAATGGTATCTTTGTTCTCAAGACACATAAAGTTTAGTGCATTATTTGGGTGCAGTACTTGGGCCTAAAACCAAGTATCCACAGTCGACCCTTAAGTAACATGGGTTTGAACTACATGGGTCTAATTATATGCAGATTTTTAAAAATAAATATATTGGAAAGTTTTTAGAGATGTGGGACAGTCTGAAAAAAATTGCAGATGAACCATATAGCCTAGAAATATCAAAAAGCTAAGAAAAATTTATATAGGTGATGAATATATAAAATATACATAGATACCAGTCTATTTTATTATATGCTACCGTGAAATATACACAGGTCTACTATAAAAAGTTAAAATATATCAAAACGTATGCAAACAAACACATATCGTACATGTTGCCACACATGTAAACAAAGATGCAGTATTAAATCATAACTGCATGAAATTAACTGTAGCATATATTGTATTACTGCAATAATTTTGTAGCCACCTTCTGTTGCTATTGCAGTGAGCACAAGTGTTATATATGCTTAAAATGTCCTGTGACACTAATTCAGTTTACTGGAGAGCTGTTTATTGCTCTGGTAAATTGCTTATTTCAGTAAAAAGTGATCTCTCTTGGTTCTGGTGTATTTTTCATTGTATGTAGTGCAACACTGTAAACTTTGACTAATACCATGGGACCCAAATGTAATGGCACTAGTGATGCTGGAAGTCCTCCCAAGAAGCAGAGAGAAGTCATGACATTATAAGAAAAAGTTTAATTGCTTGATACGTACCATTGACTGAGGTCTGCAGATATGGTTGCCTGCCATTTCAGGGCAAATGAATTTTGTGTAAGGACCATTGTAAAAAAAAAAAAGAAATTTGTGAAGCCATTGCTGCAGTTACACCAGAAGGTGAGAAAATCTTGTACTTTTTGCAAAATACTTTTTATTTTATATCAAAAATGCAGCTTTTATGTGGTACAGGATTACTATAAGGAAGGCATACCTACAGACTCTTCTATGATTGAGGAAAAATTGAGATCATTACATGACAACTTAAAAGGAAGGTGAAGGATCTAAAGCTGGAGAATTTACTGTCAGCAAAGGATGGTTTAATAATTTTAGAAAGAGGATTGGCTTAATAAAAATGTCAGCGTAACAGGAGAAGCAGCTTTTCCTGACCAAGTTCACAGATGCCAGCAAGAAAATCATCAAGGAGAAAGGATATCTGCCAAAACAGGTTTTTATGAAGACAAAGTGTCCTATTCTGGACAAAACAATACCACAAAAGATATTTATTAGTAAGGAAGAGAAGGGAATATCAGGATTTAAGTCAGGAAAAGACAGGCAAACTCTACTGTTCCATGCAGATGCAATTGAGTTTATGATGAGGACTGAATTTATCTATGAAGCTGCTAAGCTCAGAGCCCTGAAGGGAAAAGATTAACATCAGATTGCAGTCTTTTGGTTGTCCAACAAGAATGCCTGGACAATAAGAACTTTATTTCAGGGTTGGTTCCAAAGACGCTTTGTTCCTAAAGTCGGAAAGTATCTTGCCAGTAAAGGACTTTTTTTTTTTTTTTTTTTTTTTTTTTAAGAAACAGGGTCTTGCTCTGTTACCCTATTGCCTAGGCTGGAGTGCAGTGGCATGATCATGGCTCACTGCATCCTCAAACTCCTGGGCTTAAGTGGATCCTCCCACTTCAGCTTCCCAAGTAGCTGGGATTACAGGTGTGCCCCATCATGCCAAGCTAATTTTTTTTAGTTTTTGTAGAGGGTGGTCTCCAACTCCTGGCCTCAAGTGATCCACCTGCCTCAGCCTCCCAAAGTGTTGGGATTAAGATGTGAGCTACCATCTCTGGCCTAGTGACTGACTATCTTTTAAAGTACTCTTGATATTGGGCAGTGCACCTGGCTACCCATAATGCATGAGTTCAACACTGAAGGCTTCAAAGTGGTCTACTTGCTCCCAAACTCAGTGTCTCTAATTCAGCCTTTAGATCAGGGAGGTCATAAGGACCTTTAAAGCTCATTACACGCAGTACTCTATGGAAAGAATTGTTAACACTATGGAAGAGAACCCTGATAGAGAAGACATCGTGAAAGTCTAGAAGGGTGACATTTTTGAAAATGCCATCATCGTTATAAAGTTGCGAATAACATCAAGCCTGGAAACACTAAATTCCTGCTGAAAAAAACTATGTCCAGATATGCATGACCTCACCAGATTTATGATAGAACCAGTCAAGGAAATCATGAAAGTAATTGTGGTCATGGCAAAAAAAAAAAAAAAAAAAAAAAAGGTGGCAGAGGGAGATGGATCATTTCAAGATTTGCATCATGGAGAAATTTAAGAGCTAATCAAGGGTCAACTGTATTTTAGACCTGAAGAAATGAGTATTTTCAATACTTATTTTCATCCATTAGTATACTAAAAAGAAATGAAAACGACAGCATCTATCAATATTGTTACCAATTCCCATTAAAATTAGAGTTTGGGTCATTGTTAATGAAAGAATGTATTCTATAAAAATATTTGAAGATAATTATACATTTTTTCTCACTTATTTTTAGTGGCATTGTCCTTTTGTATTTTTTGGATAGGTCATTCTCCTGGGAAACACTTTCCCCAAAGACATATCATTTAATTACCTTGCATCCAAGATCCAAGATTAGTGAAGTTAAAATAAGACTGAAAAGAATCTAGTACCGAGTCAGTGACTCCTAAGGCAGGTGTTTCAGCTCTCAGTCAAAGTGTAATGGATACCATTATATTCAATACAATATTAATATAATGTTCACAAGTACATGCATTATACTTTGCATGATTGAAAGGGTATATATTGTACTCAAATTTTCCTGTGGCAAAAAGGTGTGTGAGCTGTGGCTATGGGTAGTTATGATACAGGTGAACCTCTCTTACCATAGTATTATTATAGAAGTTTAGATATGTGGTAAACATATATGGCAGAAATGATGTATCATGAAAGTATAATTAGTGCAATTAAATATTTTATCCTTCTTGTGTGCTTATAGCCTATTTTTCTTCATAAATCCTTCCTTTTATTAAAGTGAACTAATTTTTCAGGGATATATTAGAAAATAAAGAAATAGTAATATGATATTTCAGTAATGTCTTTAAAAAATACTTCAGAATTAAATTGCTGGTGCTTTCCGAGAGCTTAATTGTATTTAAAAATATGAAATTCTGATGACTTACATCTTTACCTCCCTCAAACCTTCCTCTAATGTAAATGCTACTTCATATGAAACTCCTTAAGCAGAACTTGACATCTTTTAAAATCATTCACTATCATAACATAATGTAATTGGCGAATGTTTTTCACTTCATTTGAAATGTCTCTGTGGATGAACACAGGTCGTATTGATAGCAGCCATCAGATGCCTCACTATCATTGCGTAATGAAGCTAATATTACTATGAAATAAGATAATGAGCTCTAAAAATGCATGGAGCTCCCCGAAACTTTTTGACAGATCGAAACAAAACTTTGAGTAAAAATAGTGACATAGACATGGCTTTAACCATTTTGTATTTAGGCAGATTATCTGATATATATTCTTGAAACTCCCTTGTCTGTTAAAAATATATAAACATAATATACTAATATATAAATATAATTTTCTTAAGCAGACAAAAATATAAATATATGTTTATATAAATATATACATTTTAAGCAGACAAGGTAGTTTCAAGAAGAACTTTAAAGATTTGTAAGTGGTTTATTGCAAATGATTATAATTGAAATTCTAAATTATTTATAATGCAGAGATGTCTAAAAATAATACTATGATTTAAGTACTTGAGATCATTTTTATTTTTAAAATGATTACCATTTACCAAAAAAAAATAGCATGTTCTAATTAAAAATGAATTATTTTCCCTTTCTAGACACACTTTAAACAAACCATTTAATTAAGTTCACTCTTGATTGTCTGGGAGCTGGTTACACAGTTTGTAGATCATTCAGGCCCTCTGTTTCTCTTCTTTCTCTGGCTATTGTCTGCCTTCTGTTCATATCAGAGCTCAGCAGCATCCTAATGGGGTTGGATGATAGAGGGGGAGCAATGGAAGAAGCAAGTTAGATGAGTCAATGTTTTTCTTATTAACATTAGGAAAATGTTTTGCCCAAAAGCTGTTAGTTAAAATCAGGCTTTCAATGTACTGTTGATTTTAATTTATGGTATGTGTGTTTCTCATTAACTTGGGGAAATCCTAAACTTAATTTAAAATAAAGGCATCGTGATACAGTGAAAAGCTTTGAAATCAGACACAGTGGGGTCCAAATTCTACCTTTGTTGTTATTTAACCATATGACTTTGGCAACAGCTATTTCTTCATCAGTTCAAGGGGGTTGAAATACCTGTTTGGCAGAGTTATGAGAATTAATAATTTATGTTAAAAATCTAGTATAGAACATATTTATAATTTTCACCTGAGTGTGTTTTATAGTTTACTAGAACATATTTAATATCAAAAGCCAATTCCTCGATTATATTAAGATTACTAAGTATACTGTTATCAGAAATGTCGGTTTCCAAAATTTTGATGCATAAATGTAATAACTAATTACTAACATAATTCTATGAAGCTGACAATCCCAGCACATAGAAAAACACTTGCCACTTTTATTCAATGTATAGGCAATTTCCATCAGAGTTAGGAGATAAACCTTAATCCTGAGAGGGTTAAAAGTGGAAAGTCTAGAGATCCAAGTTCTTTTTCAGGTTGTGTTCACTATCAAATAGTCATGTATAAAAAGACCTCATCTTACGTACTTTATGGACTAGATGTGATCTTGAAATTGCTTATAAATAAAATTCTTTTTAAAAATAATATTTAAATATATTAGAAATCCCTGATGTTCAAAGAAATTAAACAGAAACGTCTGATGGGTGGTTCCTAATATGTATCTGGATTTATTCAAGATACAGTTTCAATCATGTCATAAAGATGATGCCTCTTCTTCTCATTCCTGCCTGACCCTGTTTCCTGGGACTCTTATGTGAGCCTGGAACAAAAGCAGTTTTATAAATGAGTTCATACTCAGGTATAGTCACTTTGAGAATACATCTCTGGAAAAATTGTTTATCAAGTGTTTTATGGTTTATTTAAAGTTATTTATTTAAAGAAATTCAGAGAACACAGGGGTTAGTACATTTAATAAGGAAACAATTATATTAGCTGGTGTTGAACTGTCAAATGGAGTTGAACCACGGATCAGGCAGAAGGTGGTATTGACTTGGAGAATTCAGCTGCAAAAGGTTGTTATACCATCTATCGTCAACAACACAAGAATGTTTATTGTACTTTCTAGATAAGGAATTGAGATGCATAAAGATGAAGAAAAGTCAACAAAGCAGTTAAGTACGGTTGAAGGACCTTTTAAAAGTCAGACTTTCATTTTCTCAAATTTCTGTACTTCCACACATTTTAATTGAAAACAAAGCAAACATGTTTTGTCATTTTTGATTGTGATCAGCAGAGCACATAATAAAGGATTAGCTTAATTATTAATCATTGTAGTGAGTGTCATTCATAATAAATGTACTTTCATTAATAAATTAAGGCTGTGTGTTTTTCCCATTTTATCCTGTATTTTTCAGGTTACCGCAAATCACTCAAGTCACAGCTAACTTGCTCTTTGACCAGCTTATTAATTGTCTCTTACAGAGGTTCCCAGGTTTTAGTTGTCAGGGTAAGAAGTCATAATGAATCTGAAGACTCACTAATCATCATTCTACGGCAGGTCCTGCAATAAGTTGTTTCATTCAATATTTTTCTATTATAACATTGTCGAGAAAAAGTAAATTGATTCCTGGCTGGGGCCATTGTCTTCTTGGAGTTTTCACGTTTGGACGTTACCCACCCCCTGGCTGCATGGGTTTTCTCCAAGTACTCTGGTTTTCCTCCACAGCCCAAAGCTGTGCCCATTGGATGAATTGGCATGTCTACACAGTCTCAGTCTGAGTGAATGTGAGTGCACACTGTGATGGGATAAGATGGTGTCATGTCCAGGGCTGGTTCCTACCTTGCACCCAGAGCTGCGAGGAGAGACTCTTGCCATCTGCCACCCTTAACTGGAATAAGCAATTTGGAAAATGAATGAATGGATTAATACAAATGATTACAAAACAAAACTTTGTAACATACAATAATTATACAAATGCATAACAATAAACAATGCGGTATGAAAGCACTCGGCAAGCCTACCATATGTGTGTTATTGCTTGTTTTTGAACTGTGTGGTGGTAGGAGGTACTCCTGACAATTGTCGAACCGTAAACATTTGTTCATTGACTTCACCCACCACCACTGTGACTGTTGTCACTCAGTCATCCACCAAAAATTGGGTAAATAATTGTTTTCCTTGTCTGTATTAATCTTTCTTAAATGTATATGTAGCTCACAGTCAGTGTTTAATATTAGAAGTGTTTGGTTCTTTATTTAGAAGTTTGGTGATGTTTTTGTGACCATAAACATACCATAGCAACTTAACTCTTGTTTATGTAATAACTAGCCTATAGTAAAATTGGTTTTGTTACACAGCATTTTGCTTAAAGTCACAGTTTCCAAGAACCTACTGATGACATTGAGGACTTACTGTTAAGTGCATATTGGACAAAACTGTACATGTAATGAAAGATTAAATATATATCACAGTCTATTAATTCAAAGGTGGGAGAGTATATCCTGAACATAGCCAGGCAGAAATACCAGTGAGTAGGGTCAGTGGAGAGAGACAAAAATAGAGACAGAGCAGGAAGGGAGGTGAGATTGTGCTAGTATTTAGCTATTTCTGACTTTTAACCTGCAGACTAGAGCTATTTCATAAGTGAACATGTAAGTTAATTAAGAAAATGCGCTTAAAGATTGATGTTTACAGAAAGACTACTAAAGAAGTGGAAAGCAACCTAAAGAAAATGAATTTCAGGAGAGTCAACTGTAGTAATTTAAATATATTATAGGAAAATGACCTGCAAGTGGAAGGACCCATGAAAATTAGATTATTTCTTAAAGCAACAATACTTATAAGGATGGCAAGAAAATGAAGAGAACAGGATGAAACCCAGATAGCTACACAGAGCTGCACATTTAAAATGCCCAAGAGTGAAGATTAGGAATTAGAGTTAGTATTAAACCAGAAATAAGGCATATCAATGATGGCATAAAAAGATGAAACCAGGAAATATATGGTGACTGGAAGGTAAAATAGACTAAGGAACAGAATATTCTTTATGTATGTGTGAGAAGAAAACAAGACTGAGAAAACACATCCTCTTTATTAGATGCAAAGGAAAAGAGGATTGGTTCTAAACAAAAAACAAAATTCAGTTGTCTTTAAAGTAAATTTTGCCTTCGTAGTAAAATATAGTCTCTCATTTAGAAAATGGAACAGGAAACAATGTGGCTGAAGGACAGGGAAACAAATTAGACTTGGCAGGGAATTGATCAAAGATCATTTAAATAAACAGGTCTTGATGACTTTCACATTAAAATGCCAATTATTGATGATTCGGGCTTTCGGGTGCTAAAAATAACACCTTTTTGATACAGTAGAAAACTATACTTGGTGACTTTTAGATCACTCTGAGCCGTTAGTGCCTGCTTCATTATGCTGTGTGTCAAAGGATACAAAATGAAAGTTTATTTTTTATTATGAGACTAGCTCATGATCATTTTTTTAATGCCTTCATTTTTATAGCATTTTTCATTTTTCTTTATAGCCACAATGGTGTGACCTCCCATTTCCTGTTTTGGGAGAAAATGTTCACCTCGTATTAAAGTGACAAGCATTCACAATAAGAAGTATAGATTGCTCTCAAATGAGAAAAGCCAAGTTGTTTGTCCCAAAGCTGCCAGTGAGAGTAAACCAAAAGATAAATTCACGATGCACTACTGGCTTAGTTTTAAAAAGTAAACATTTTATTTGGATCAATTAAAGAAAATATAATGCATAGTTAAAAAAATTTACACAATCCTCCCCTATAATGGCAGTTGAAAATTTTATGTCCATGATAGAAATACAAGGCACAACTTTCTATTTTACAAACAAAGGATTTGAAGATCCTGGAAAACTTTCGTGAAGAACTACAATAGTCATTTATTAGCAACTGAATGATGACTGTATTTGGAATTTAATATATATTTTTTCTTAAGGTATCTGAGGTTGAGTCAATTAATTCTATAGAGAATGAGATGTTATCTGAAGACAACCAGCTTTACTAGCAGTGAAATTGCTAGTGGTACTATTACGGTTTCTTCTTTCCCATAGTTTGGTGAGCGGGAGGGAGGGTTACAGCTCTTTTATTCCTACCATCTGCAGCTCAGTGAATGAGTGGGTTACAGCTCTTTTGTTCCCGCCACCTGCAGCTTGGCAAACAGGAGTGTTACAGCTCTTTTCTTCCTGCCGTCTGCAGCTTGGCGAGTTACAGGTTCTTGTCCTGTGACAAGAGGAATAAGGTGTGGGGACACTGATAGTAAGGCAGAGAAGAATTTTATTGAGTGACTCAAGGAAAGCTCTTGGTGGCAAGAGGGGACCCTGAAAGTGAGTAGCACTCTGTGAGGTTGAGTCTGGGCTTTTTATGGGCTTAGAATGGGGGAGTGTGTGCTAATTGGTCCATGGGTGGTCTTGGAAAAAGCACCATTTGATTGGTTAAAAGGCATCATCCAGAGTGAACCAACTGAAAGAGAGTGGGTAAGACAGGGATAGAAGTTCTCACTCTGGTAGTGGACTCCATTGGGAACTGGCAGCTCGGTTTTCAGGCTTTAGAATGTCCTTGGTTTGAAGGTGGGGTTTCACCAGGTACCCGTCCCTGTCTGCCTAGGAATTTGTCTGTTTTCACTATCAGTAGAATATTGATAGAATATTTACAGTTTTAAAAAATAGTTAAGACAGAGATTTCTAGTTAAGGTCTACATTTTACCACAGAGCTCAAGAGGAAGATCTACACCTATTTTTAAAATGGTTCTTATATCATTTTTATGACAGCACATCAAGCAGTAATAGCATTGGAAATGAGACTGGATTCCTGTCCCAGTGGGGCCCCTGTGACTTTGAGCAGGATGCCTCAATTTTCTGGTTCCTGGGTTACCCTAGAACAGATGTCCATGAAGGATCCTCTTGGTACTCTGATTATATGTTGTATTTTGAATATGAAGAAAGTTTTTGATAAATAACCTAAGTAAAAGATCTAAATGTACTAAACTATGTAACTACATATAATGTATAACATAATATATAATGTGAAAAAACATGTCTATATTCTTAAGGGGAACTTGAGCGAGGAAATGTGGACAGCAAATCTATTACTTTTCCTTTTGGCACATAGGTTGTTTGAAGACATTTCTAAAGAGATGCTTCATAGGCCCATCAATAGGAAATTGGTTGTGGGACATCCATGTGACATAATGGTACCCAGTCCGCTAAATAAAGACTTCCTGGATACAGGCTGGGCATGGTGGCTCATGCCTATAATCCCAGCACTTTGGGAGTCCAAGGTGGGCAGATCACCTGAGGTCAGGAGTTTGAGATCAGTCTGGCCAACATGGTGAAACCCCAACCCTACTAAAAATAGAAAAATTAGCTGGGGGTGGTAATGTACACCTGTAATCACAGCTACTTGGGAGGCTGAGGCTGGAGAATCACTTGAACCTGGGAGGCAGAGGTTGCAGTGAGCTGAGGCTGTGCCACTGCATTCCAGCCTGGGTGACAGAGCAAGACTCTGTCTTAAAAAAATAAAAGGACTATCTGGATACAAAAATAGTACAAGCAATACGAGTTCCATTAAAAAAGAAAAATCACACCCTGATGTCTAAATGGATAAACACGTTGTCAATAGTGGTTATACTTTGGTGGAGAGATTGTAGTTGACTGTTTTATAAATAGAAAAACATCGCTATATTGATTTAATTTCTCAGTGCTGCTGTAACAAAGTGCCACACATTGGGTGGCCTGTAGCAACAGAAATTCATTGTCTCACAGTTCTGGTGGTCAGAAGCCCTAAACCAAGGTGTCAGCAGGGCCACGCACCTTCTGAAACCTGTAGGGAAGGATCCTCCTTTGCCTCTTCTAGCTTCTGGTGTTGGCCGGCAATCTTGGATGCCTCTTGGTGTTCAGCTGCAGCACCTCAGCCGGCCTCCACCATCCCTGGTAGTCTTCCCTCTGCATGTCTGTGTCTCTGCATGGCACCCCTCTCCCCTGGGTGCCTCTCTCTTATGAGGATACCTCTCATAGTGGATTAAAGGCCTGCCCTAATTCAGCATAACCTTGTTTTAACTGTTCACATCTGCAGATCCACCTTATTTTGAAGTAAGGTTGCATTCCAAGATACTAGCGGTTAAGACTTCAATGTATTTTTTTGGGGTGAGGGGGACACAGATCACCCCATAGTGATCCCTATATTCCAGATTTATCCAATAATGTATTTATGTTGAAAAGAATCTGCTCATGAATACTTTCTTTTCTGTCTCTCAAGATTAATGTTGACTCTTCCTTTTCCCGTTTCCAGGGAGTCCCCCATTATTGAGATTTTCTGGGATACAATATTTCTCAAATATCCCCTTTGCTATTATTGCCACTCCCTAGTTGAGACTGTTTCTAGTTGAGATATTAAAGTATATTTCCAATTGGCCCCGTTCCTCTTTTTTTTTTTTAATACTTCCTATCAGTAGTCCCTTTTATATGCTTCTATAGAATTCCCTATGCAATCCATTCCATTTCTAGGGTGCATTTCTGATCTTATTGTTCCCTTTCTCTAAAACCTCCAATGGCTTCTGTGAATGAAATTTCTAAAGCTTACTTCTTTGGCAGTCAAGGTCATCTATGACTTGACTCTTTCCTTTTTATCCAGTCTTAGTTCTCACAATTACCATACACAAATTCTGTGCTCTAATGTAGCCCGGCTGCTTATGATTTTCCAGAAAAGCTGTACACTTTTCTATATCCTTAGTTTAGTGCATGCTGGTTGCGTTCATTGAAATGCCTTCCCCGTTTCCCCTCCGCACCTATCACATTAGCAACCATTCTTCAGTGTCACCTGAAATACCATTTCCTACCAGAGCTTTCACCAATTCCTTCATTTAGATGCTCTCTCTAACCTTTATTTGAACTCTCAGGCGCACACCTGAGCATGTGGACACACATACCTACACCTCCAACCCCTAAATTATAAAGCCCTTGAAGGTAGCATGTGTGTCTTGTCCATCTTAACATTCCCCACAGTGGCCTGGGATGCTGCCCCGAATCTGTGAGCCCTCATTACAGGCGTTGAGTTGTTACTGATTAGAGCACACGAGAGAGTGATGTAGAGTTTAGAAGCACAAGGTCAGTCAATGGGAATCAGAGTGCAGGTAACTGAATATGAGAAACAACCTGTTAAATTTGTGCAATGTTAGGGATATTTTCTGGGGGAAGAATTATGCAGCTGCCATAGGGAATGACACCTTGGTGTCTCCTCTCCCTCTGAGCCAGGGTCCTTTTACTTATCCTGCCCCATTCCATCCTTGCTATATGAAAGGTTAGGTTGTAGCTCCTTTGAAAATGGTTAGAAGATGTGACCATTGGATCAATTTCCAGGACACATAGTTTATCTGAATCAAGCTCATATTCTGTATGCAAATATCACAAAAGTGAGCAAAGTATTTAACTTGAGAATTTTATATTATCTTCCTAAATGTCATTTTTTCTATTAAAACTACCAGTATGAAAAACTATGTTTCAAATTATAGTAAAGTACATAGGGTAAACTTTAAAAATGTAATCAGTGATGTCAGTCTTTATTAATGGAGGTATCAGTTGAGGAATTTCCAGTCAGAATATATACTAAATCCACTTGCTAAAATGTCCTTTTCTAAATTTCTTGGAATCAGTATTAGTATACAGTGCATTAATATAAGGCCGGATGCTTAGTGATGAGGGACACAGGCCCTGGGTTTTCATTCTGTCCCATCGCTAGCTTTGCTCAGGTGGTTAGCCATTCTAGATGAGTGTTTTCTCAGTTGTAATGTGGGAAAGCTAATACCTACCTCAGAGGTTTGTTGTGAGAATAAAATGAGATTTTAAAAATTATTATTATACTTTAAGTTCTGGGGTATATGTGCAGAGTGTGCGAGTTTGTTACATAGGGGTACACATGCCAAGATGGTTTGCTGCATCCATCACCCTGTCACCTACCTTAGGTATTTCTCCTAATGCTATCCCTCCCCTATGCCCCCACCCCCTGCCATCTCTCCCCTAGTCTCCCATCACCTGACAGGCCCCAGTGTGTGATGTTCCCCACCCTGTGTCCATGTGTTCTCATTGTTCAACTCCCACTTATGAGGGAGAACATGCAGTGTTTGGTTTTCTGTTCTTGTATTAGTTGGCTGAGAATAATGGTTTCCAACTTTATCCAGGTCCCTGCAAAGGACATGAACTCATCCTTTGTTATTGCTGCATATTATTCCATGGCGTATATGTGCCACATTTTCTTTATCCAGTCTATCTTTGATGGGCATTTGGGTTGGTTCCAAGTCTTTGCTGTTGTGAACAGTGCTGCAATAAATATACGTGTACCATGTGTCTTTAAAGTAGAATGATTTATAATCCTTTGGGTGTATACCCAGTAATGGGATTGCTGGGTCAAATGGTATTTCTAGTTTTAGATACTTGAGGAATTGCCACACTGTCTTCCACAATGGTTGAACTAATTTACACTCCCACCAGCAGTGTAAAAGCATTGCTGTTTCCTCCACATCCTCTCCAGCATCTGTTGTCTCCTGGTTTTTTAATGATTGCCATTCTAACTGGTGTGAGATAGCATCAAAATAAGAAATTTTGTATAAAACATTTAGTACAGTATCTGGCACTTAGTGATTTTTCAGTGAAATGAGGTGATTAATAATAATGTTAATATTGTTAATAATATTGTTAATATTAATAATGTTAATAAGTAATATCAGATAATTTGAGATTTAGTGGAAGCATCAGTTTTAGAGTGGCGGACTCATCAGTTTTACTTGCATTCATTGAACTGTTTCAACAGTGCTTTAAAAGGTCAAGGGAGAGATAGGGAATAAGATAATTAATTTATCTTTAATTGGCTGGCATGCTGTATTTAAATAAAGCTTTTAATTTCAAAAGATAATTGTAATTATAACAGATAGGTGAGTTTCAGGAAAAGTAAAGACTTTTGAAGCCTCCAAATTGTCCCTCAAGTAATGTCAGAACTTAATGGTGAAGTGCTTCTACAGTATTTTAATTTTCATCTATTAATGATGGTGATTTCACTATTCAGCTTAGTGTAACATCAGTAAAATGTCAAGAATTATTCTAATATTCTTACTCTTAGTATTAAATGATTTTATAGGTAAAAGAGATGGCCTCTTACAAATCAATAAAAAAGAGGCTTTAATAGATGAACAGATAAAGATAATGAATAGATGACTCTCAAAGGAAAAGTGTAAAATCAGCATGAGAAATAACCATTCTCTGTAATAAAGGAAGTATTTTTTTTCTTTCTAGCCTATTATAATAGGAAAACTTTTTAATATAGAGTCAGGATCTAGTAACATTGATTACTCACCTAGAATATTGGTGACAGTGAAATTGGTGCGATACTTTTAGAGACAGTTTGGGAATATGTATCAAGAATGACATAAATATACTTGCAGACTCTCAATTCTGTCTTTGGAAATTAAACCTAAGAAAATAATGCAAACGTAGAAGAGTGTATTTGCAATGAAGTGTTCATCACAATGTTATTTAAAATTATGAAAACTAGATAGAAGCAGTATTAATGCTCACCACTATGGAAATGGTTAAGTTAATCATTCAGTTATATGTTGTTCAGTCAACACACATGTATTACAATACATGTAAGACTATGTACCAACTTGAAAAACGCTTATAGTTATGTTGAGAAATACAATATAACATTATATGTATGCCATAATTAAAGTTTTATAAAAATATGCATGGAAAAAGCCTTAAAAGCCTAAATAATAGTAGTGATTACCTAAGAGAGGTGGTATCATGATTTTATTTCCTCTTTCTACATTCTTTAAAATTTCTTTTTGCTATAGTTTTACAACAAAATTCTACATAAAATAACAAAAAAGTAATTCTTTTCTCATTGAGATTTACTTTTGGGCAAATATATTCTTGCCTTGTGGACAAATTTATCTTGGCCTCTAGGGCAAAAGCTGAATGCTTAAATAGGTATTCATTAGCCCTAGAATCAGCACTAGGGAAGAAGTAAGACATCAGAGGTTAATACAAGTTTTGATTGGGATAATTTATACAATGAAAATTCATGTCCATGCTATTCTGGTGAATTTTCTCTTAAAAAAGGTTAAAGATTTTTTTTTCCAAAAAAGGCTAAGAATGGCAGGCATTTTAAATAATGAAAACCTGATAATAGAAACAATATTTCCATATATACCAAGCACTCCTAGCTTCCATGGCCAACATCTTAAGCACAGTTAGTTTATCTTGATCTGCAATTTATCATACTGCTTTTCTGTCAAAGTATATAAAATTTTGGATTGCATTTAATTTTCCAAAGATTTTTCTCTGAGTAAATAGGAAGGAATCATAAACATGTGACATTGTTTGGTAAATAAGTCAGAGAGTTACAAAACATTTTTTGAAAGCTCATTTAAGACCTTCTTTTAGCCAAACCCAAAGGTCACTTTTTCAATGACTTTGAAAGTCTGAGGCAGGTGGTTTCTCCCACTTTGAAACACGGTCTCCCTTTAGCTTCAAGGAAGCTACACCCTCATGATTTTCATTCACTTTCTCTCTTCTCACAATATAGTCATCTAACAATCTATAAAATATCTAGCTAATATCTATTGAGTTTTACCATGTAGTTGGGATAATTTTAAGCACTTTACAGGTATTAATTCAGTAAAGAGTCATAGAAGCCCTTTGAAAAAGTTAGAGTCATTGTCCCCATTTTATAGGTGAGTAAACTGAGACACAACATAGAGGCAGACTCACTCAAGTCCTTTAGTAAATGGAGGACCTAGGACTGAAACTCAGCAGTCTGATTTCCTAGCTTAGGCGGTTTACCGTGGCATCCCCCTCTTCCTACAGTGCAAACAAGAAACACTGAGAATACTGAAAACTCAGATGTGGTTTAGTGAGGGAAGGCATTTCTAGGAGAAATTCAGAGAGTGAAAGGTACGCAGCTGTATGATTAGGTGGCGTGATCAAAGGCTATGTTTTAAAACACTTATAAGGCTAACAGAATACCACCATATTTCACCAAATTGCCACCAAATTTCAGAATGGTAGAGCTGAGTTTCTGGTGATATTCTTAGGCAAGATCCTGCTGACTTAGGGCAGCATCAGCCACCATGACAGTCAAAGGATGCAGCAGGGTTGATTTTGAGGACATGGGCTTTCTGTGGGGAACAGGATTGGTTCATCAGCTCCCCTAACTTTGAGACTTTGGGTTTATTTCTTGACTTCAGGTCCTGAGTTTTGTTTCCTTCGCTGTAAGGATATTACTGCCCCATTCACCACTCATTAAATAACTTGATAAATCATACTGGCCATTCATAGCTCATTCAGTAATTACATTAGAAAATATATTAAGAGCTTATAGCACAATGTCTCGCATAAATGCAGGCAGAGTATAAGATAGACATTCTCTTATGGGAATAATGGTGCCTGGCCAAGAACCACATGTCAGTGAGCTGAGGGAGCACCTTCAGGCTGTTCAGTTTTTACCTCAGAAGGTTGTTTCAGGTTGCTCCAGCACGTGGCAGGGGCTAGCATTTATCATCTGGGTAACCTTGGGCAATTACCAAACCTCTCTGAACTTCCATTTATTGATCTGTTAAACAAGGATAATGACATTTACCTTGCAGGGCTCTGATGAGCATTGAAGTCAGATAATAAGGTCTTTAATCGCTAACCTACTTTCTTATTGCATTAGTATTTGATGCCATTTAGTAAATGTTACCATTGGAAATGTCTTTGGCTCTGGTTTCTCCAGTTTTCATTTTTATTGCCATCTTCTTCGGAGCTTAGCTTCTTCTTCCTGCCTTTCAATGGGATAATGAAATTACAGAGATGTTAATTCCCCAAAGTTTAGCAATAAGGAGAAGCTCATCAAAGAAATTATATTCTGGAAAATAAGAAAGAATAAAAAGAATTTTATAAAACAAAATGTCAGCTGGCAGGAAGAGATATTTCCGTTGGTTTAGAACGAGGCAAACCTAAGTAGGAATAGACACAGCACTGACATTTCAGAAAGCAATGAGGTATTTGCTCAGGAACCTGTGAGATAATTTGTCATTTTGGACTTTTAAAGGAGGAGTCAAGAAAGCAACAGTAAGCAATTGGCTGACTTGGGAAACTGGTGTGCTCAAGAGAACCTCTTTTATTTGTTCAGTGCAGGTAACTTTCAGTGGATGAGAACTTTAAAGAGTTTTATTTTGTGAAAACACCTATTTCAGGAAGAAAAAAATAGTGTCATATTAATCACCTCGAGGTTTTTTTTTGTGGTCTTACATAATGAATGATTAGTGTGCAAGAGGACTCAAAAATGACTTAATATAAGCCTTATTTCTAATGATTATTCTGTATAAACCTTGCCAGACAGATGGATTAGTTCAGTGAAGCAGACATCTTTGGAGACACACTGTGAGCTAGGACACAGGGAGGAATGCAAGACAGCCCCTTCCTTCAAGGAGCAATGAAGACAGAAACAGAAAAGAAGTGGGGTGGGACTGTTCAAAGGTACCAGAGGTGCCGGGATGGTAAATACTGCGTTACTGATGTACACAAAGTGGTTTGGGAACATCGGGGAAGAAATGAGTATTCTTAGGAAGATGAGGGAAAGCCTCACAAAGTATGTGACACTTGAGTGGACAACTGAAGGTTAAGAGCGATGTAAAGGAAGGGCACCATTGTATAAGGGTGTCAAAGCTGTGGGCCATTCTTGGGGGAGAACTGTGGTGTGGTTAGATGGGTTGCCTGGCTGCACAGGACGAGTGCTAATAAATGAGGCTGTAGAGGGAGATGTAGGAAGGAGGTCAAAATGACTGGTGGTTTCTGCTGGGAGATGGCATGGATCTAAACTGGGAGCAAAAGGAAGTGGATTTGAGGGAAGAAAAGCTAATTCGAAGTGGAGCATCCCAAGGTATATTGGAGAGAGGGAGAGAGTAGAGGGAACAACAAGAAAAAGGTGGAGAACCCTTAGAAACAAGGGCCAAAGAAGGAACCTGCAAATAACACAGAGAGAAGAGAGCCTTGGAAAACAGTCAGAGGTGTAGGAAGACAGCTGGTGAAGTTTACTATTAGTGAATCCCAGGGACAGTGTTGGGTCAGGGAGGAGACAACATTAAGGCAAGCTAGGGAGAGACCAAGTGGAGGAACTGAGAGCCCAGTAACCAGGAGGCTGCTGGTGACATTCCTGAGAGTGATTCTGGAGTGGAGAGAGCAAGAGCCAGGGTCCTTTGGGATGATGAGTGAGCAGGGGGTCTGGGGGCGAGGAAACATAGGCAGAAAATGTCACTTAGTGAATCCTTTCAGCAGGGAAGAGAGGAGAAAGAAGGAAAGAGGTTAAGGAAGTGGTTGTGTGTTTGTACGTGTGATATAGGAGACCCCCTGAATATGTTTGTGTGCTGAGAGCTGAGGAGCAAAGCCAGGAAGGAGGGAGCAGTTGAGGGTGCAGACATAGGGGAAGGAGTTTCCAGAGGCAGTGACAGCAGCTGGCCGGATAAAGAGCATGAATGGGAGGCCAAGTTCCTCTAGAAGCAGGACATGTTTTTCCCTCCAAGACAGGAGGGAAAGACACAGGGATCAATGAAGGTGAAAAGGAGGAGAGTGAATCGCAGGTGCACCCTGGTTTCCAATCTCTTGCCCGAGGGAGCAGTGGTAAATAAAAATAGCATTTATTTTATTTTATTCTATTTTTCCTTGGAGTTATTTAGTCTTGTTGTTTGCCTTTGAAAGGAAATAAAGATATGGTACCAGTAAACCATTGCAGGTTTGCAGAAACCAGTCGTTATCCATAACTGTCGCACATGCCAATCTGGAAATGGTTTTCTTAAGGGAGAGAATTCCGGGTCACATCTTTCCAATGTGTCTCTCATATAATCAATATCAAGACGGTCTGAGCAGAACTGGGGACGTATTTAAAGGCCTGCCTGGTGTTTATGTCCTGCTGGTTACATTGTAATTTGTAATAATTATTTCAGCAGTCATTTACTAAATGTGTTATACAAAACAAAAATAAAATAATACCTTGGTAAAAAAAGCTGCAGATATTAATATCTAATGTTCATTGTATGAGGTCAAACCATTTGACCAGTTTTGATCTACAAAAAGTTTCATGGAGTTCAATATGATGATAAGGTTGGAAACATGGGAGATTCTGAGCAAGTGTATCCTTCCAGTGGACAGCAATGAGGGGCAGTGTCCGCAGTGGGTAGGAGCCAGAACCGCAGCAGCAGAGAGGGCTGGGAACATGCCTCTGCTTGATCTGTTATTAGCTGCATGACTTTGGATATATGACTTCATCTCTCTGAGCCCCAGTTCTCTTATTTGTTAAATGCGGTAATGATAGAATCTATTTCATAATATTTTTATGAGGATGAAATGAGATAATTTGTGTGGTTCTTAGCAATATGCTTGGCATATAGTAAGCACTCAATAAATAGCTAATAAAGTGAATAATAGCAATAATAACTTAAAATCCATTTAGCTATGTGAGGTTTTTGTAGAAGCATCTTGTTTTTAATAGAGGATGTTGTATGTAAGGAAAATGCTGAAAATGGTAGAAATTAGTATACACTAAATCCAGTTATGTTTATAGCTTTCTAAAGTCTTTCTGAAGAGGTTGACTTAATATGGTTTCCCTGGGCACCTAGAAAATATTATGCTGTTCTGATCAATGTGTGGGTGAATGCTTTGTTTATACTTAATAGTTATATTCTAGAAGCTCTCTGAATTGAGTGAAAGGGTGAAACACAACTCTGTGGATGTTTAAAGGTCAGTTTTAGTCATTATGCTATAGTAAGGTTATTTCCTTTAGGTAAAGGGATCCAAGTTGCCCCGTTCTTATATTCCTGACCATGGCTGCTACATACTATGTAGGAGTGTTTAGAGAAGTAGTGATTGATTTTAAGAAGAACTGAATGCCACTACCAAGTTCCTGTCACGTGACCCCGAGTTCATTTAGCTTCCATTTACTCTGGTTTACCTCTTAGAAAATGAGAATAACAACAGCTTCCCTCATAGCCTGGGGCTATTCTGAAGACAAATGAGGGAAAATGTGGTATTTAAACATTTATTTAGTCAACACACTTTTATTTATTTTCTGCTCCTAGAGGATATATAATCTGATGGGGCAGATGGATGCACAGGTACACTACAGGAAGGTAAATGCAGTGAAAGACGCTGTGGGCATCCAGTAGAACCCACAGGTCTTAGTTGGCCCTAGGGCCTTTTCACACAGGGAGGTGGTAGTTGAGGCTGGCACAGGCTCAAAATTTCAAGGGCTAATTTCTGTTTGCTATAATCTACAGCGATAATACAAAATCCTGGTTTGGCTCTCTACTTCTTTAATGTTTAATTCCTTAATTCTTTGAATTTAATTTTATAAATACATATTTGCCAAATAGCATTTCTAGGCATTGGCTCAAGGTTCATCTCTTTTAAAAAAGTTGTTGAGTGTCTTTATATGCTGAGCATTGTGCTAGGTTCTGCTTGAAATATGGCAAGAAATAATAAATAACTGTTGCCCTTAAGATGTTATGACCTAGTTGAAGATTCTAATGCATTAAGGCAGAATGAGATAAGCACAGAGATATGGGACCTTATAGAGGCCAAGTTAAAGAAATGTCTATAACATATTGAAAGTTTCATAGGAAAGATAGTAGGATCTTATCTGGATCTTGGCAAGTGAATGGGATGTGGAAGTGAAATGAGTAGTACCAGCGAAGGCGGGAAATGTGAAATTGCATAGATTCTTTGCGTAGTTGGATGGCTAGAGGGCAGAGTTTGTGAAGAGATGCAATGAGAAATAGGTTGGAAGATGAAGTGGGACTGTATTCTCCACTAAGATTGCTAATATGGAGTTCTTTTTCTTGTTGGCAATGGAAGATCTAGAAACATGTTTTACTACTCTTTAGGTAAAAGAATAATACTAAACTCAAAGATCAGGCCCTGTGGTGTGCAGATGAGCAATGTTTAGTTCAAGATAAATGAAGGAAGGCTATTCTGGAATCTTCCCTTTCCACACAAAACTCAGAGAAATATTTAAAAGGAATGATTATAACATCAACAAATTCATATCTGTGCTAACAAAAGAAAGCAAATGGATTAAACAGAAGCACTTAAGAGCACAAGTGAAATTTCTCTCACATGAAATAGGAATTCAGTAAGGAATTACAAAGACCTGAGGAAGGCCTCCATCATGAAAGAGATTACCGTTTTAGTTATTACACAAGGACTTGCTCTCAAGGAAATAGAATAATATGAAACAGACTTCAAACTGAAAGTATTTCATAGCTTTAGGGTGATAAACGTCTTCACATTTATAAACAGAAACAAGTGTTTACAAAATAAGAGTGGACATTTATGAAGAACCTATTTAAAGATCTTGGAAATAAAAAATAAAATTATTAAAATGAAAAACATAACGGATGGGCTGTATCACAGCCTGAAAACAGCTTAATAGTACATCAGTGATTTGGGAGATCAAGGAATTTTCCCAGAATACAGCACAGAAATAAAGATATAAAAATGTATTTAAAAAATTTAAGTGATGTGGTAGACGGATTTATAAGCTCCAACATCCATTTAATGAGATGAAAGGACAGAAAGTAGAACAAAGGGGAATATAAAAGAAAGAGTTGAATATGTGAGACACATGGAATCCTTGCCAAATGTCTGGATATTGAGTGTGAAAATGCGAGCTGAAGAGGGTCTTAAGAGAGTAAATAGGTAGGTGAGGGCACTACTGAATATGGGAAGAAAAATTTATGGGCAAAGCATTTGTTTGTTTTGAAACCTTTGGATTTAGAGGTGCTGGAGAAGAATCTCTGTGAACATTTGTATCCAGTACTAGAAACTTTGTCTGCAAGCTCAGAAGAGAGGTAGGGAAGAGAAAACACAGAGGCGATACTTGAAGGATTTCAAGTGTATGATAGAATGGAAAATGCGATAAAACGTGGTGTGAAGAATTCTATTTGATATACGATTGTTGTACTATGTGGTTTAACTTTATTAAATCAAAGTTGACTGTGATACAAAGAGGTCTGGCCCATTAAAAATTTATCACAGTTAAGATGAAAGGCAATACATTTTATGTTATCTAGCAGTTCTTTTTCAT
The DNA here is from genome assembly GCA_963573385.1 of Cacajao melanocephalus. NCBI lineage: Eukaryota > Metazoa > Chordata > Mammalia > Primates > Pitheciidae > Cacajao > Cacajao melanocephalus. The sequence continues at coordinate 43,856 of CAUYLG010002900.1, forward strand.
GTTTTGTGTTTGGATTATGTAGTTTGGCTTATATTTGATATGCTAATTAACTATTGTGTTTGATTATTATGAATGTTTTCCCCTGTAAACAGTAATGTGGTTTAGTCTTTTGTTGTTGTTGTTCTACCATCCCCTTCCCAAAAGAAATGACTAAATTATGGTGGCTATTAAATGATGCACATAAGAGGTTCCCCCAAATAATCTGATAACAACAAATATAATATTTTGGGATCTGACCCCAAACTTCGAACAAGAGTGGAATTATCATAGCTGACAATTCTTAAGAAAGGAGGGAAGTTTCTGATTTTATGGAGTTGTTCTTTTGTGTGTGGAGTAACATGCTGCTTTTATGAGGCAGTGGGCATGTAAGTGCAGTATTTTTTCTGTGTTGTTTCAATGCATTCTGATGTTTAAGTCTGAGATACATTTTTTAAAAACCAGACCAGCCTACAGTATTTTCCTTGGTGCCTGTCCAGGTGGTATGTTGAACTATGGTGCTCTGTTAAGAAAAATGCCATCAGTAATGGCATAATAGCATGTATAATAGTATAGGATTAATTTATAATGATAGGTGCAGTGATATTTAATATATCAATAGCTTAATAAAAAACCCCTTTCCCCCCTAGCATGGATATATCATTATTAAAGTACTACTGCCTGAAATGATGTACTTAGATCATTCTGTTGTGGTAAATTCTTCTCAGTAGAAGTTCTGAATCTGCCAGCATTGACAGTTTTTTATTCAAAAGTGTAGTGTAGTTGCTAGCAGGGGTCTTTTTAGTAGAAGAGTTTAGATATATTACCCATGAGTTCTTAAATATGTATAAAACTGTGAAACATTTTATAGTCCTATTGGCATTCTAAGATACATGATTGGAGTTCTGGGAAACATAGTTTTCAATCTTCACTGATGGCCCAGGAATGATTCCTGGTGGTTTACTCTAGGGGCTGTGGATACCATTGCAGTGAGGTCTTGTTCCCTGTCTTGGGGAAGAGTCACTTCAAATGGGATTAGGCTTTCTGCTCAAGCTTGTTTTGCATATCCAGAAAGTACCCATAAGAATTAGCCTACCCATCTGCCTCTTTGTCACAAACATGCCAACTGTGTCTCCGTGTATATAAAGCATTCTTCAAAAAGGGGTGTGCATGCTTTCCAAGGATACCATGTGTGGCTAGTGTTAAGGGTTTGCAGTAACATGCTGCTTTCAAGATTCTTGACTTGCCCAAGGAAGGAGGATCACTTGAATCCAGGAGTTTGAGACCAGCCTGGACAACATAGTGAGACACCATCTATACAAAAGTAAAATATAAAAATTAGCCTGGCATGGTGGCATGTGTCTGTAGGCCCAGCTATTCAGGAGGCTGAGGCAGGAGTTTTGCTTGAGCCCAGGAGTTTGAGGCTGAAGTTTGCTATGATCGCCTGGGAGGCAGAATGAGACCCTGCCTGAAAAAAAAAAAAAGATTCTCAACTTTTACATTTATTTCTTTTTAAAATTGCCTGAGAAAGTGTCTGTTTTGCACATTCCTCTTTACCCATCTGAAGGGTTAACGTGGTACCTTTGCCCTAGGATTAGAATCTTTCCATGCACAGAAGAAAGGGATGATTAGAAATATTAGTTTTAGAGGAGGTCTTCTTTAATGATTAATTAAAGAAACTTAAACCTGTGGGTTGGGTTTGCTGTCTTTCTGATCTTACATGTGTTTCTGATCAGGATGAAGCTTGGCCTTGCAATGTAGATTAATGGTACTGTTTTTTCTTTTTTTTAAATTACAGCTGTGTTTTCCAGGACTAACAAAGCTTAAAAGATACATTAGATGAAACCATGAGTATATATTTTATATGATTTCTTTCTGATTCAGTGGAGTTCTCCAGTAAGATAGTAAAAACCTATTTTATCAAAGCCTGCCGTGAAATACTGATTTCAATTAAAGTCAAGCATCACCTTATTTTGTCATATAAAATATTTAATATTTCATACCTCTTATTAACAAAAAATTAAGAAACCAAAAAATTTAAAACATAATGAAAAATTTGAGGTGAAATGAAAAATATGTAAGGAGGTACATAATTTTATTCTCAAAGTTCTTTTAGGGGGAATATGAGCAGAACATTTTGAAGAACACCAAAAACAAGTCTTCTTTGAAACATCAACTAGGATTGCCTGGAGGCCTCAGTTGGCCCCTTCTTCCTATTTTGGTGCAGTACACATGCAGCTTTAGAAGGCCGGTGGCTTCCCCTGTATTCTCTCTGGGGGTTTTGTCCTGGGGCACTCCTCAGTTTATAAAAGACAATAACAGAAGGCAGGCTTTTAGGAGACAACTGGTGTGTTCTACACCTTCTCTTTTGCAGTGCCAGATGCCAGAAAGGTTGTGTTACTGGTTAAGATTGCTGGTAATGCTGTGGTAACAAATGATCCTAAAATTTTAGTGGCTTACAGCTGCAGAGATGTAGCAGCTCTTGCTCCTGCTACATGTACGCAAATGGGTCAGCTGTGACTGGGCTTCTGTAGTCATCACTTGTGAACCTAGGTGTATGGGTCATATCTGGGAAAGAGACTGGTAGTAGTGGGAAAAGAGTCCAAGCGAACTACAGGCTAGTTCCCAGAGCTTGCCCCTGGCCTGGAAGAGGTATATCCCTTCTGCCCACTTTTCATTTATTAGAGCAAGTATGCAGCCATACCTGCGTCAGTGGTGTGAGGAATACAGTCATCCCTTAAGAAGGGGCAGTGAATATTATCAAAACAAAAATTGCACGAGATGAAGTTAAATAGGCAAGGAAGGCTTTATTTAAGTTGGTTGCCCTAGGGGAGGGAGACCAGAACGCAGTCTGAACTCAACTCTGCTCTCTGCTCAGATAAAGGCTGGAATGGTAGAAGAGTTTTTTTGGTTTGTTTTTTTGTTTTTGTTTTTTTCAAAAGATGGAGTCTCTGTTTGTTGCCCAGGCTGGAGTGCAGTGGTGTGATCATAGCTCACTGCAGCCTCAAACTTTTGGGTTCAAGCAGTCCTCCTGCCTCAGTCTCCTGAATATCTGGGACTACAGACACATGCCACAGAGAGTTTTTAAGAGCTGGAATGGAGTTGGGCTGGAGGTTGGGGTGGGGGAATCATTTGGTAATTGATCTTATCCAAAGGAAAAGTAAACTTTCTCATACTGCTCTGATCCCTTGGTTCCTATTCTAACTCATCATCACTGATACAGCCTAACTGATTCCTAAGTGTTCAGCCACCAAAACCCCATGGAGAACACTTTCTCTCCTTTAAGCCCTTTGCATGAAATGGGGATGAGTGGATGAATGAAGGTCTTGAAACCTCTCAGATTTATTGATTAGGAAAATAAAAATCTTTTTTAATATAGTCTAGATTTTACAAATTAGTTCTTTTTTTTTTGTATTTTTTTGTAGAGATGGGGTTTTACTATGTTGGCCAGGCTGTTCTCAAACTCCTAACCTCAAGTGGTTAGCTCACCTTGACTTCCCAAAGTGCTGGGATTACAGGTGTGAGCCACTGTGCCTGGCCATAACTTGGTTCTCTCAAAGGAGAGGCAATGGGGCTCACATGGTTTGGCTGTGTCCCCACCCAAATCTCACTGTGAATTTTAGTCTCCATAATCCACTCCTGTCATAGCAGAGACCAGGTGGGAGGTAATTGAATCATGAGGGTGGTTTTTCCTATGCTGTTCTTGTGACAGTGAGTGAGTTCTCACTAGATCTGATCATTTTTAAAGGGGCTTTTACCCCTTTTGCTTGGCACATCTCCTTGTTACTGCCTTGTGAAGAAGGACATGTTTGCTTCCCCTTCCACCATGATTGTAAGTTTCATGAGGCCTCACCAGCCATGCTGAATTGTGAGTCAATTAAACCTCTTTCCTTTATTAATTTCCTCATTTTGGACATGTCTTCATTAGCAGCATGAGAACAGGCTAATAATACAGAGGCAGTCTTTGAAGTTGCAAACACTAACGATCAGATCCCTGACACTTACCTCTGTTATTTCCAGTTTTCCAAACAGAAAAACAGAGATTTTCATGCATATCTAACAGGGATGTTGGGATAATGTATCTTAATGTTTATATATACACAGTGCTGGCACGCAGTAGGCATGTATAAATGGTAGCCATTATTAAGAAAGATATATCTTTAACTCATCTTTTTTCCCCTCTGCCAGAGTTATTTCTCCACAGCAGTCATAATTCCAGTATTTGTTCAGGAAGAAGTACATGCATCTAGTTTTGAATTAGCTTCTGGGGGCTGCAAAGTGCCATGTGCTCTGGTTTTACCTTTCCTTATGGCCCAAAAATCTCCCATACAACTCATCTGCTCTAAGTCAAACAGGGCCACAAGAGGTCGGATCATGTGTAGAACAGATTGGAGCGTTATCTCTTCAGGCCACTGGGTCATTTACTGTGCCGTGGTGCTTTGCAATATGAAGCATCTTGAGGAAACGTTTATTAGACAATCTTTACTATGTCCTCATACTAATGCTGCATTAATCATGCTGAATTGTGCAAGTACTCAAGTGTTTCATGAATGGGTGATTAATTAAGATGTTATATGCAAGAGTCGTGCAGTATGTGAGAATTTTTATGGAAATCATTAACATTTCTGTGAAAATTTCTCCTTGGGGCTATTTATAAATGTATGCCTAAAGATGTGGTACCTCTGATATATAAATAAGCTCTGTTATATATGTGTGTAAAGTTCTTGATGATGATTAAGATTTTCATGCTGTGGGCTTAGATTATAAAGCTGGAATCTAATACTGAAATTTTTTCCAAGTGTCATTAAAACTTAACACTATTTTTTTTTCAGTTTCAGAGAATAACTGACAAAATTGAACAAATCAGAAAGTTTTATTGGCAGTAATATTGTGTTTCTTAAACTCTTGTTGCCTTGGTTACTCTTGGAATATTAAAATAATCTGGGCCTCTAGACAGTGAAGACTAGTCCCTATTTATTTTGGGCTGATGATGGTGCTAATTAACCACTCTCTAGGGCATGCGTGGAGGAAATATACATGTTGTCTACAAGGATGGATGGCTACGGAGCCAGCAGTTTGGGTTTCTGAGCTTGCTGGGAGAGTCATTATCTTTAAGACACAGAAGTCCTTTCCTGAATGTTTGCGGTGCATAAAGACACGTCATTGACCAGTTGTTTAAAATTACTATTTTGCTTTTGTTTTACACAGGTTGCCTATAGTCCCATAGAGTAACTTCCAAGATAAAAATACTATTTTAGGTCAGGTGCAGTGGCTCACGCCTGTAATCCTAGCACTTTGGGTGGCAGAACGGAAGGATTGCTTGAGCCCGGGAGTTCAGAAGCATCCTGGGCAACACAGAGAGGCCTTGTCTCTACAAAAAATTAAAAAATTAGCCAGGGGGGATGGTGTGCACCTGTAGTCCCAGCTACTGAGGAGTCTAAGGCAGGAGGATTGCTTGACTCCAGACAGAGGCTGTAGTGAGCCAGGATCATGCCACTGCACTCCAGCCTGGGTGACAGAGTGAGACCCCCCCCATCCAAAAAATTACTATATTAGAATAGAGAGCAGAGAGCACCTATTGATTATAATCCTGGTTTTTACGTTTTAATTGTTTATGATAGACTTGGGTTACATGTGCTGATTTGGTACATGGATTTATTGGGCAATGGTGAAGATTGGGTTTCTACTGCACCCATCACCCAAATAGTGAACATTGTACCAAGTAGATAATTTTTCAGCCCTCACACCTGTCTCACTGTCCCATTTTTGTCTTTTCCTAATTAGAAGATTATTATTATTAGCTGACCTGATCATTGCTCTTCACCCTATCCCCTTTCTCAGAGAGAACTAGTGCTGAGCGAGGCATGGTCATGGAGAGCTTCTGAAAAGGTGGTGGTTCTCTCATGATTATTTCTGGCCTGCTGTTGTACCTAGCACTGCGAAGGCCTGTAACCTTATCCTAGAATCAGCATACCAGAATTGAAATGAAACGGAAGATTCTGCTGAGCTCAGCCCAACCTTTTTCAGATCAGGTGACTGAGGGTCAGAGAAATGGGATTTCGACTGGGAGTTTCTTATGTCTAGTGTGGCATTTTTTTTTTCTCATTCTGGATTAGACTGAGGAAAGAACTGCCTTTTCCATGTAAATCAAAGTCCTTTATTTAAATAACACTGCTATAGGAAAACTGTTTGGTAGCATTGGAGTGTTAGGAGTTGTCTTGATAGGGTTACAAGGCATAGAATCCCAGAGTGGTTTGGAATCACAGAGTGGAAAGGAGCCCTGAGCAAGTCTACAACCTGTCACACTGCCTTCAGGCTCCAGCAGGAGTGTTTTTAATACTGTGTATACTTGCTGCTGATGTCTTTGCAACCATGAGCCCTCAAAAGGTGTGTGTAGTCTCAGGTACTCGGGGCTGAGGTGGGAGGATCCCATGAGCCCAGGAGTTCTGGGCTGTAGTGTGCTATGCCAGTCAGGTGTCCACACTAAGTTTAGCATCAATAGGGTGACCTCCAGGGACCACCAGGTTGCCTAAGGATGGTTGACATGGCCTGGGACCAAATGGAGCAGATCAAAACTCCTGTGCTGATCAGTAGTAGGATACACCTGTGAATAGCCAGTACACTCCAGCCTGGGCAGCATAGCAAGACCCCATGTCTTAAGAAACAAAGAAAAGTAAGATACAATTTTTTAAAAAATGAGGGGCTACAGATGTGAGGAGAGCATGGCTCAGAAGCAAGGTATTTGTCTAAATCAGCCTGTTTTGCTTATTTACCATATTAAGCAACCCAGTTAGAATTATTGCCTGTTATATTGTTGAAGGATGGGAAGAAGAATCAGAACTTGCTTATGATAAAAAATAAACCACCTGATTTGTATTTTAAAGTGCTCCCATTTGTGTTGTTTCATGACCATCACATAATTTACACTGATAACTTAAGTGTTTAATTGATTAGCAGTTAATTAATGCACTCAAGAGTAAACAACACAAGAGGGGAAGAAGGGTAAATGACACTGGGTGCTGTATCCTTCCTGTCAGCCACTTACATTCAATCTCTACCACCAGGTGGAGAAGGTGTGATTGTTAGCATCTTACAGATAAGGACACCAGGAACCAGGGAAGTTTGATGTCCTTCTGAAGGGGACACAGTTAATAAGTGGTCATGCTAGGATTTGAACTTGGGCTGCTGCTGCCAAAGGAAGAGAAAACTTTAAATAGAGAATAGCAACTTGATATCAGAGCAGCACAGCCTACTTACATTCTCTTCCTCTTGCCTAAAAATAAGTCATTTCATGTGATCCTGCTAGTGAGATCTTCCTGCAGGGCCAAAAAGGCAGCTAAGGAATTTTCTAAAGTCGGCAGATCTCCAGAAGTTTAAAACTGGTGGGAGAAAGGGTTTTTCCCTGCCCCCTCCCCAAAAGCTAACACTTGGAGAAAAGCCCATGAGTAAGGAAAATCTTAGGACTCAGATTGATAAAGACCTCACTGGAGCGGTCAGGGGGAACTCATTGCTACAGAGGAAGAAGATGGAGATGAGAAAACAGTGAACCCATTTAACTGCATTACTGAAAGGCACAGGAAGTGGTAGCAATGCTGTTGTGTTCTGGAAGCTCAGAAACCAAAATGAAAAATTGCACAATCGATAGCAAGTGAGGCCTCGATGTAGCATAGAAACGTGGTGGAGGAAACTGCATTGAGCCTCTGAAAGTAGAAATGCTAGATCAAGGGGTTTATATTATTTAAAACACACACACACACATATACACACACACACATGTAGGCCAATGATATTATACTGAAATTATTTTAAAAATATTTGGGAAAGATTTAACACCTCAGGTCATGCTGATAAGAGGGACTTTAAGTCTATCCACATATAGATTAGTTGGATACATTTTCATGAAGAAATGTTGAAGCTGTATTATATTTTTGGCGAAGATCACAAAATCCCATAATTTTAGAATCAGCTATGATAGGAAATGCTCAGATATCAAATTAAAAGTTGAATATTATTTTAAAAATAGGAAACATTAAGAGAGAACAGTTGAGAACAAACTACCCATGATCATGAAATCCTGAATTTCCATGCATTTATCTTTGACCATCTCCTTCCCCCTTTCTTGACCCTTTCTCTCCCCTCATCCTTGCATCTGTCCTGCATGAGTGGTTTCACAGGTCAAAATGTCTTTTTGTTCTTTGGTTACAGGGAAGCTTGGCTTAGCTGCAGGGCTGTCCTTATGGAATGGAATTGCCCTCCGAGAATCTCCTTTGCAGCACTCTTTGATTTGGTGCCCAGGAAGCGTGCTCAGGCCTCTCTGGTTATTGGGATATATTTTGTTTGACAATATTCTTCTCCCAGTGGGCCCCAGCCAATCTCACACTATATTAGACTTTGTAGCAAATTGTAAGTTTTGTTTTCTGGTCTCTACATGCAATACTGTAGTTTTGCTGTAACTCCTTTGGCAGAGGTTCTCAGACTTCATCAGCTCATGAAGTCCTGAGTTTCTCAGTAATTTATTTCAACAAATAAATTTAATTGTTCTGCTTATTAAGTAGTTAGGTTCAAAGAACTTAATGAGTAGTTATGTCCTAGCAATTATAACTGTTTGATAAATTAATATGCATAGATTGAAAGAAAAATATTTTCATTTAATTCACAAATAACTATAGTTACTTACTAAGGGAATATGGTTTCTTGTTAAGCCTTGCACAACTTCACAAACCTCATGTTCCAATAATTATAGCTGTTTGAGAAATTAATAGCCATAGATTGAAGGAAAAATATTTCCCTTTAATTTGTAAATAACTGCAATTACTCACTAGTGAAATATGTGTACTTGTTGAGTCCTGCACAGCCTTACAAACTTTGAAATCAGATTGGACACCATCAGCCTCATTTTTCATTCCACAGTGATACTTACCTTTTATCACAGCAACTGCCAAAACCCAGCTTTGCAAAGCAATGACATATCAAAAGGTATATCATGCAGTCCAGTGTTGAAACTGTGAACCACCTTGAGCCAGTAACTTCTGCAGTGTCTGTCAGATGGTTCTCTGCTTTCTTCAGAAATTAAAAACATATAGTGGTGCCCTGTGAGTTCACTATAGCTGCCTAAAGTGCACAGTCTGAGAACCACTAATCAATCCACTTAGCATTGGGTCTACTTGTTACTTTCCTGTTACTTACTCTCAACACATATACTACTTTGATTTTATAACAAACATTTGCTATTTCTTCATACTAGAAACATAGTAACACTTTATCAGTGTTTATAAATTATTTACAGTTGCTATTATAAATATTTTCTAAACTTCCTTAAAACAGTCACTGTAGATTTCAGTCTGTACGTGGCTCAGTTGCATCTTTTTTCTAGTGTTAGAGAAGATCTGATACAGTTAGAGATGAAAAGGAGAAAGCAGAATACAAAAAATTCTTTATCTTAATCTCAAAAGGTGTTGCGTACATTCTCTTTTAATATTAGGCAAGTAATGAAAAGTATTAATGTAATAGACATAGAAAAATATTAATACTTATCTTTCACCAAGTGGCTGCTTTTTGCCAAAGTGCTAAGAATTTTACATGTTATCTCATTTTAATCATCTCAGCAGTACTCTTCATTCAGCCATGCACTCAAGAAAGTGGATTGAGCAGCGGCTATGTGCCAAGCTTTGTTTTAAGGGCTGCAGATAAAGATGTGAACAAAGTAGGTAGAACCTTATTCTCAAGAAACTTAACAATCTAGTGCTGGAGACAGGCAAACAATAAAAAAAAATAGATATACAGAGTAATTGCTGATAGAGAGATGTGTTGTGGTGAAGAAAAATAAATCAGATAAAAGAGAAAGAGAATGATGAAAATGTTACTTTAGATAGTTAGGGATGTATCTCTGTAAACTAGGTGTTATTATCCTCATTTTACGGAAGAAGAAACTGAGTCTCCCAGAGATTAAGTAACTTGTCCATGATAGCACCATTAGCAAAGATCTTTCCTAGGATTCCAGTTGCTTTAATCAGTGAATTGGTGCCACTCAAAAGTCTTGAATTAATTCAAGGATAAAATTATTAACATATTTTTCAAAGTATGTGAATGGATACATTATTGTGTCTGAGCGCCTGAGAATTTATACCATTAACTCCCATCTATAAAGAGCTTGAGAGCTACGGAAAGATTATTCTCATTTACATACTTACCAAGGAGATAAAACCTATTATAAGAGAGGTAGAATCATCGAATACTCAAGCAAACATTGCTTAGTGTAATCGAGCGAAATCATTTCTCTGAGGACAAACAAGACTTGCCTGCTATAGCAGACTTCTTTGAAGAGGCAGAGTCACAGGTTGTTAAAAAAAAAAATGGAGTCCGGAGGACAGTAATATTTACTTAGTTCAAGAAAGAGAGATCATTTTCATTTTGATTGGTGCCTAGTAAATAAGAAAAAAAATCAATTGAGGATTGCATTCCAAACTGAACACCTTAAATTTCTTTTTGTGTAAAAAATATAAAATATTTCACTCATCTGAATTTTAAGTACAGAAAAGGGCAACATATACAGGATAGTAATGTATTTGTATTATTATTAATGGTTAGTTACATGGAAAAGAGAGCAAGAGAGTGATGGACAGAAGGAGGCTGAGTTAGCTCCAAGGGGCATGTGTAATTTGTGGGTAAACCATGCTTGTCATTACTGTGTTTTGGGCATCAAAGTAAATTATCACCTGTTATACTACTTTTGGAAGGTTTTTAACAGATAGGAACAGCTGTCAGTTCCTTGGTGCTCTGGGAAACAGGTTATAAACGAAAGCATATAAACACCAGCTAACCATCATTTTATTCATTCTCATATTTTATTTCCAATGCAAATATTATGAAAAAATTCTAAGCATACAGAATGACATTACATGAAGACTATAAAGCTTCCCAACCCCAGCTCCACTCCTCAGAGGCAATCACTTCCAGATTTTTCTGCCTTTATGTTTATAATATTCTATATAATGCGTTATATGTTTATCCCCTGATTTTTCTACTTTAGATAATATCTCTTGAATCCCAGTCATGAAAGAAGAATTTATCTCACACATCTTTCCCTCTTCCCTCCAAAATTTTTAGAAATTTAATTAATTAATTTATTGAGATGGGGTTTTATCATGTCACACAGGCTGGCCTTAAACTCCTGGGTTCAAGCAATTCTCTCCCTTCACCCTCTCCAGTACCTGACATTTCAGGCACATGCCACCAGGCCCAGCATAGTAGATATATTGTTTTTGGATTTTTGGTTGGGGTTCCTAACTTTAAATATATACCCCTATATGACTTTCTCTCTCCCCATTTTTAGTTCAATTACTCATATTGTTGGGATTTATATATTTAAATTCTTTTCTAAACTGTATTTAAATGCTTAAAAACTAATAACCAATAAGGAACATTTACAGTATTATGATCAAATGTTATTTACTGTAGAATCTGCTGTATAATTTGACCTTCAGAGACTATAGTCTTACAGAACTGATCTCTTACTTCTTAATAATAGTCAAAATACATTTCTCTCTCTTGAAAAAAATATGTCTTTGTTCCTCAGAACCAAATTTAGGCCATGGCTTTTGGGCCTAAAGAAACAAAACATTCTGTTTTTCCTGGTGTTTCTAATAGTGTTGCTTTATGTTTGTAGACACAATGAAGATAAGCCTTCTTTACCATACCACTAAATTTTCCAGTTTAAAAAAATTATGGCTTTTATTAAGTGAAATGTATTCTTGGAGATATTATTTTTGGGTTTTCATGCCTGTCATTCTAGAATTTTTTCATGACTGCTGAATTAGTCTCACTGTTTGAGCAGCGGCTATGTGCCAAGCTTTGTTTTAAGGGCTGCAGATAAAGATGTGAACAAAGTAGGTAGAACCCTATATTTAAATGCTTAAAAACTAATAACCAATTAGTTTCTTGGATCTCCTGTTCTCCCTTTTTTTGAAGTTCTTTGTGTAATTTTCTCATAAGATATATGCTGATGTTCTTACATTTGTGTAAATGTGTTTATTTTGCCCTCTCATTTAATATTTGATTTGAAATGAAAGTTCAGGTGAGTGGAAATGCAGAGGCTTGAACTGATCTTCCCGGGTGTAACATCTGATGTCCGTGAGCGGTCAGATACCTAGGTCCTTTCCTTTTGTAACAGTTTTTTTTTCTTTTGAAGATTTTAAAATACTCTCTTTATCTTTGGTATGTGAATTTTCACAAGGCTGGGTCAGGCTGGAGTTCTGTCTGACACTTGCTGGTTCCTTTCAGTTCAATATCATCAACCCTGGGAAGGATTGTTTTTTCAAAAAAATATTTCTGCCTCTTTTTTTTTTTTCTCCTGAAATTCTCGTTAGGTAGTTGTAGGATCTGAATGGATCCTCCAGATCTATGAACTTTTCTCATGTATTTTAAATCTTTTTATGTATTATGTTTTGTGAAATTATTTCAACTTAATCTTCTAGCCTTTCTAGTGAATCTGACTAAAAAAATATCTAATTTCCCTCTTGTTCTCTTATTTCTCACATCTTCAAAGCAGTTTATTCTTGTTTTATGTCTGCAGTATCCTCTTGATTCTCTCTGAGGATATGAATTACATTTTAAAATTATCATTTCTTTCTTTCTTTTTTTTTTTTAGACAGAGTCTTACTCTGTTGCCCAGGCTGAAGTGCAGTGGTGCAGTCTCAGCTCACTGCACCCTCTACCTACTGGGTTCAAGTGCTTCTCAGCCTCCTGAGTAGCTGGGATTACAGTCATGTGCCACCATGCCTGGCTAATTTTTTGTATTTGTAGTAGAGATGGGGGTTCACCATATTGGCCAGGTTGGTTACAAACTCCTGACCTCAGGGGATCCACCTGCCTCGGCCTCCCAAGGTGCTGGGATTACAGGCGTGAGTCACTGTTCCTGGCCAAATGTGTTTAAATCTATGATTTTATAATAAAACAAATACCTCTCATCCACCAAAAAGAAAACAAAAGACAACCTTTCCTCATACAACTCATGAATTACCTCTGTAAGATACAACACTCATTTTTTGAAAGTTGTTTAATAAAGGAGAAGAAGAACTGAGGTTTGTCATGCCTTTCTTTTTGTTTGTTTGTTTGGTTTTTTTTTGGAAGAATTGAGGAATTGTTTTTTTAAAATTTTACTTTAGGTCCTGGGGTACATGTGCAGGTCATGCAGGGTTGTTGCATAGGTGCACACATAAACAGGTGGTTTGCTGCCTCTGTTCCCCCTTTGACTGTATCTGGCATTTCTCCCCATTTTATCCCTCCCCACCCCGTGCTGTCCCTCCCCTAGCCCCCCCCCGCCCAACTGCCCCCAGTTTGTGATGCTCCTCTCCCTGAGTCTATGTGTTCTCATTGTTCAACACCCACCTATGAGTGAGAACATGCAGTGTTTGGTTTTCTGTTCTTGTGTCAGTTCGCTGAGAATGATGGTTTCCAGATTCATCCAAGTCACTACAAAGGAAATGAACTCATTGTTTTTCATGTCTGTGTAGTATTCCATGGTGTATATGTGCCACATTTTATTTGTCCAGTCTATCATTGATGGGCATTTGGGTTGGTTCCAGGTCTTTGCTATACAAACAGTACCTAAGGGTAATCAAATATTTGATGAGAGGAAGTTTATAGTATTCTAGGTAATAGAAGAAGGAGGAATGATAGAATAAGAATATAATTCTGATGCAACCCTAATGAATACCTTGTTCTAGGCAGTGGTTATCAGTGGCTGCTAACTTTGGAAAAAAAAGGACAGCCAGACCTTAGGTACTTTGTAAGAGAAGTATACACACCATTTTTGAAGTGGTCTTGCCAAAAAAAAAGTTGAACTTGAATCAGGTCATGCTTCTAACAAACCTGTCCATGTACAAGAAATATGGACAATAGTGGAATGTATTGTGACATTATGGGGTGGCAATCTACAAAATCCAAACTTTGAGAAACTCTGTGGGACAAATGGATTTCTTCAACAAATTTAAGTTTCAGGGAAGCAAAAAGAGATGGAAAGAAACAATTGCAACAAAAGCAAAAATTGACAAGTGGGATCTAATTACACTTAAGAGCTTCTGCACAGCAAAAGAGTAAACAGACAACCTACAGAATGGGAGAAAATATTTGCAAACTATCCATCTGACAAAGGTCTAATATCTGGCATCTATAAAAACTTAAACAAATTTACAAGAGAAAAACAACCCTATTAAAAATTGGGCAAAGGACATGAACAGACACTTCTCAGAAGACATACATGTGGCCAACTAGCATATGAAATAAAGCTGAGTATTACTGATCATTAGAGAAGTGCAAATGAAAACCACAATGAGATACCATCTCATGCTAGTCAGAATGGCTATTATTAAAAAGTCAAAAAACAACAGATGCTGGCAAGGTTGTGGAGAAAATAGGAATGCTTTTACCCTGTTGGTGGGAGTGCAAATTAGTTCAACCATTGTGGAAAGCAGTATGGTGATTCCTCAAAGAGCTAAAAGCAGAACTACCCCCAACAGTCCCATTACTGAGTATATACTCAGATTAATATAAATCATTCTACCATAAGACATATGCACATGAATGTTCATCACAGCACCATTCACAATAGCAAAAACATGGAATCCATCTAAATGCCCATCAATGACAGAATGGATAAGGAAAATGGGGTAGGTCTTCACAGTGAGATACTATGCCACCATAAAAATGAATGAGATCATGTCCTTTGAGGGAACATGGATGGAGCTAGAGGCCATTATCCTTAGCACACTAATGTAGGAACAGAAAACCAAATACTGCATGTTCTCAGTTACAGTGGGAGCTAAATGATAAAAACTTATGAACACAAAGAAGAAAATAACAGATACTGGGGTCTACTTGAGTGGGGAGGGTGGGAGGAGGGAGAGGAGCAGAAAATGTAACTATTGGGTACTGGGCTTAATACCTGGGTGATGAAATATTAATAATATTTGCAACAAATCCACATGACACATGTTTACCTATGTAACAAACCTTCACATGTACCCCTGAACCTAAAAGTTAAAAATAAATAGATAAAAAAATAAAAAATAAAATAAAAAGACACAGAAAGAAAGTCTGTAGAGTATAAGAAACCAGGAAACTTATCAACAAGTCATAAATGTGTGCTCCTTGTTTTGGAACCCAACTCAAATAAACAATTGTGTTTTTAAAAAGATCGTTCACAGGACAATTCAACACTGAGTGATGATATCAAGGATATTTTGATTTTGGGAGGGCTGTTATTTCGGTATTGTGGTTATCATTATAAAGGGGAGGCCATGTCTTTTAGAGATATATAATTACATGTTTACTGATGGAGTGTTATGGTATCTGGGAATTTTTAAACAATTATGTGGGTCGAGGAAATAAGTTGAGGTAGATAGGGCACATGATTGGCCATGAATTAATACTTTTGAGGCTGAATATTGGATACAGGGGAGTATATTATAGTTTTGAATCTTTTCTATGTTTGGAATATTTTTATAAGTATAAAATAATAAAGAATAAAAAAATAGTTTGGGTTAGAATTGGGTAGCACGAATGGATTGTTTTGGCAATTCAGTGGGCCTTCTTCTCTGTGATGAGGGCTGACTTTGGGCTTCATGTTGACTGGTGGGGACTTTAAACTGGCCAGCTTCACTTGAGGGTGTTTGAGATATGCACTGCTTGTTCAGATGCCAAAAGAAAGAGGAACTACTTCTGCCCTGGAACTATAAACTGTGTTGGTAAATTCTTTGCAGAGTAGATCTCATGCTTCCTCTTGGGGCAAATGTCTTGGTTGTCCATCTAGCTGTGAGGGTACGAAGTGTTGTTAAAAAATCGTTTCTGTAAGTTAGCCTGATTACCATTCTGCAGCATACTGGGAATATTTTCTACTTGAGATCTCTTAGGTTGGAGTGAATCTCTCTGTTTCTAAGCATCATTCCTATCAAATGCCCACAGAATGGCTTTGTCCTTGCTCTTTGGGAGACAGGAATGCTTCTTCATAGGTGGGGAGTAAAGAATAGGGAAGGTTGTAATCACCCCCTGGGAAAAGACACCACTGCCTCATTGAGCACATGTCTGATGAAATTAAAATGAAAGCTGGCTCTTTCATTTAGATTGTTGAAAGTTATTGAGCAGGTTTTATATAAAAGAATATTTTCAAAAGCTGAATTATATTGGCATTGGGTCAAATACTAAGAAATGGAGAGTTTTACTAACACAAACACTAACATTTACTAAAACAATACAGAGAATCTCAGAATTTTAAATAAGTCATTAAGAACCAGGTTTGAACAGTGAAATTTTTAGACTGGGAAATGCCAGACCCCACTAAGTAGTAAAATACTAAAATGGTACGAAGTTAAATGGTGAGTATCTCTCAAAATAGTGGGTAGAAAAGAGAGTTGAGTGTGAGTGTGCCCTGGCCAAAATACCTTTAAAAAAAGAAATCCAGACTATTTTCAATAGATAGAACCCCATTTAATATGGGTTCTGTTACCACTATAATAGGATTGCATTCCTGAAGGTCACTGTTGACCATCAGCAAAAACATCAGCAAATTCCCTGCATCAGTAACCAAACTCTATGCTTTTCAGTGTGTTTGCTGCAAGCCAGCATTATCTTTATAATTCCCATTGAAGTTTCTGATAATGCCATGTTTTCACTCCTTGAGCTCATCACCTTAGACTCATTCATTTATCTAGACATCCATTCACCATGTATTTATCAGTGCCTGTAAACTACCAAGCTCTGTGCTAAGTGCTGGGCACTGTGGGGAACAAGATCAATATGGTTCCTGCATTCACAAAGTTAATAGTCTTGCAAAGATCATTCATGGCTGCTTCTCTTTTGGGCCAACCTATAGGAGACTACTGCAAGTTAATCTCTTATGTATTATCACCCATTACTTAGCATCTCTAAAACACTACTCACTACAGTCTGTCTTGGATTGTACTTACGAGTCTATCTCTTCCATTAGATTAGGAATAGCAATCATTTGTTAAGTAATTATTTCCCATTTTTTATATCTTTATTTATACGTTTTGTGTTTCCTGCTTTTATTTTATTTATTTAGAGACGGTGTCTCATTCTGTCTCCCAGGCTGGAGTTTAATGGTATTATCTTAGCTCACTGCAACTTACACCTCCCAGGTTCAAGCGATTCTCCTGCCTCAGCCTCCTGAGTAGCTGGGACTACAGGGATGCAACACCACATCCGGCTAACTTTTGTATTTTTTGGTAGAGACGGGGTTTTGCTATCTTGATCAGACTGGTCTTGAACTCCTGACCTCAAGTGATCCACCTGCCTCAGCCTCCCGAAATGCTGGGATTACAGGCGTGAGCCACCATGCCTGGCCTGTGTTTCCTGCTTTTAGGATGCAGTTGTGTGATTTCCCAACTATGTAGACACACACACACACACACGCACAGACACACACCAGCCAACCAACTAAACTCATGTTCATTGGTCAGGGTCTCTAAAACAGATGACCAAATGCCTACAGCTATACTTTTGCTCTTTGAGTCTGTAGATTGATCCCTTCCTCCATATTAGCCAGTTTTTCCTACTAGGAAGAGGGTGAAAGTTACACATGCCTCCCTCTGATCCTAGGAATTACTGTTAAGAAGTCTTCCACCTCAATTACAAGTTTTTGTTGTTCTTGTTGCTTTTGAAAAGAAAAAGAGTTGCTTTTATTCGTTAAACTTGAGAGATTTTTGCTAGAAAGACAGCAAAATAAATAAGAAAAAGCTGATGTTTATTAAACTTTTCAGTTGTTTTTAATGACATCAAAAGAATCTTGAAAACAATGAGATTAATTGTTTCATAGTAAATATTTGACATAAAAACAATAAGAATGATTGAGTACTTGTATGTACCTGGCACTGTGTCAAGACTTGTTTATGGAATAACTTATTTAGTTCTCACAACAATTCTATGGGCAGGTACCTTTGCCATTTCTATTTTACAGTGGATTAAGACTCTGAGGCTTAAAGCCATTAAATAAGTTGTTCATAGCTACCAAGTGGTGAGACTGAGATATGAACCAAAGACAATTGTATTAAAGTAACAAATATAGTCCATCCATTTCTGCCTTCCTTCCCTCCTTCCTTCTCCTTTTTTTCTTTATTAATGTGGATAACTTATAAAGAGCCATAGGGAATAAAAATGTGTGACTACATTGGTATGGTGCTATAGAGAGTTAATTTACCACAACATACTTAATTTTTATAAAATAACATTCTGCTTAAGGTAATAATATTAATGTTCTATTATCACATGCATTGGTTATTTAAGAAACAGTAGTGGCTGACTAATTTTTTTTTTTTTTGAGACGGAGTCTTGCTCTGTCTCCCAGACTGGAGTGCATTGGTGAGCTGAGGCTCACTGCAACTTCCACCTCCCAGGTTCAAGTGATTCTTCTGCCTCAGCCTCCGAAGTAGCTGGAACTACAGGCACGTTCCACCATACCTGGTTAATTTTTGTTTCAGTAGAGATGGGGTTTCACCATATTGGCCAGGCTGGTCTCGAACTCCTGACCTCTTGATCCATCTGCCTCGACCTCCCAAAGTGCTAGGATTACAGGCGTGAGCCACTGTGCCTGGCCGTGGCTAATTTATTTAAATTTACTCTGCATGTAGTAGAGAAATACTTTGTCTTATTAAATAAGTTACTCAATATAACAGAATTTAGCAATTTTATCTTCTAGGATATTTGATACTGGATTAGAAAAATTATTCCTACTCAAAGTTTTTTCCCCCCATACTTTCAACTGTGAGAAACTTCAGAGGCATGTTTCCTCAGAAAAAAAGCAATGGGTCTTCAAATGTATACGCATTGATATTTCCTACTACAAGTCATTTACATTGACATGTTTTAGCTATTGTGTCCTGCTCTTAAAATGTGAGATGCAATTATCATAGTTAGCAATGACTGGAAAAACTTTGCTCCAAATATTTTCCTGAGGAAAGGAGAGGTTTTTCTCTGCCTCGTTTGAGCTCAGTGGCCAGTAGCTTCCTGGGTCTCTAGCTGTGCTGCAGGCCTCTCAGGGCCCGGCTCTGGTGGAGTTCAGATGGTCTGCTTTCCAGAGCTCTTGCTGGGGTCTCTGTCTTAGAGCTTCGACTGGGAAGGCTGATCCCAGGATGGAGGATGCTTGCTTCCATTTCAGAACTCTGTGACTGCCCAACATACTCCTAAAACAGAATCCACCTTCATGAGATCTTTTAGACTGAGCATGTTTGGGAGTCGGCTAGAACCCCCGCCCCTTCAAAGCTGTTTCTCTAGACTAAAAAGAGCCTCTTAATTTATACCCACACCTCTGTCCTGGTTTGTTTCAACTTATCTTTTTTTTTTCCTCCCTACTGCAGGATATTGTAGAATATTTACTTGATGATTTTTACCTAGTAGTTAGTTTTACTTAATAATACCTTAGAGGTTTAGTAATTTCTGGCTTTAAAAGCCTATGCACCTACCCTATTTTGTTTTATCTGTCCCGTAAGTTAGGAGAAATTTGTCAGGTGAGAAATGACAGCCTCAAAAAAGTTCAGGGACTCATGAAATGACATAACTAGTTGGCAAAGGAATCAGAACATCAGACAGAGTTCGTGACTATTGGTCCATGCCTCTTGAGACTAGACTACGCTGTTCATATAAAACATTCTCAAAATAGCATTTTATAGAAAGTTGTCTCTTACATTAATTTGAGTTTCTGAGACCTTGCCATTTTGTCAACCCTTGACCTTTGCTGAAATAATATTGAACCCTGCAATTCATTTTGACTTCTGGGGCACAGTGATTCCAGCAATTGCTAAAAGTATGCTGGGCCATGAAGGCAATGTCTTAATGATTTAAGACAAGAATCTTTTATTCCTAAAATAACTCTGCTCACTAATGTGATCAGGGAGCTCAATTTCAGTTTGACAGAGGTTTCAAAATAGAACTTCATGAGGGAAAACTGCAATTAGATATTCATGGGTAATATTCTTAAGTTTGTGAAGTAGAATGTTAATGAAGAGGAGTATCGATTTTATTTTAGTTTAATTATACTACATTTGATGTTGTATTTGCTGCAGATTAAAAATAACTCTATATTGTCGTTACTTTGCCTTTTCTTCTTATTCAGTACCTGTTATGAATAAAGGCATAGAATTCTTTGCAATCGGCAGCAGACATTGCATCAAATGTAATATACCTGTTGTGAATGAGCAAATAAAATCCTTAACAAAATTCCTTGTACTAATACTTAGTTGCAAAATAATGTCATGTTCTCACCTTCTTATTTCTGAAGCGCCTCTTCTGAATGAAAGACTTCTGTGAGATTCAAGTAAAACAGAATATCAGAAAAATAGCCTAGTCACTCACATCT
This sequence comes from Cacajao melanocephalus, assembly GCA_963573385.1. Classification (NCBI taxonomy): domain Eukaryota; kingdom Metazoa; phylum Chordata; class Mammalia; order Primates; family Pitheciidae; genus Cacajao; species Cacajao melanocephalus. The sequence goes on from CAUYLG010002900.1 coordinate 64,197, forward strand.
AAATTGTTAGCTTCCTTTTCAATGTCTCCTGCAATTTCTTCCTTTGTCCAAGTATTTGGAGATCAAGGATTTCCATTTTGTGGAGGACAGCTGTTGTCAGTAGCCTCCTCCTGGGTGAGTTAAGGAAGTGATAGAAACTGTTTGAGAGCTGATTCTAGATGGCAGTGGTAACTAACATGGGACATGTCCCTCTTGTTTTTCTGTTACCAAATGTTGTGGATAATAGCAATCATTTTGATAACCTCCATTTTCTTAGAAAAATGACTGAATTGAAAATATAAGCTTGGAAATCACGGAGTGTAATGTTAAAGCTTTTGGTAGGGGGGCGGAAAACTTGTATAAAAGTTGATTTTTCTTCTCCTTTACTGTTATCTAAAGATATACCTTTATGTTTCGTAAGAAAGGCTGAACTGAATTGAAATGTTAATTTCCACGAGGGTCCCACACCTGGAGAGACTTAGGTGCTCAAGATGGAAGAAAGTTTGAGATGATCTTCATTTTGTTCAATGTGCCTTAGGGGAAATTGCTATGGGTACCTGGAGATGTTTTTCAACTATTCTTTCCAGTATTTAAGAGTTATGAATTATCCCCCATCCCCTTTTAATTATAACCTTATCATAAAACATCTACTCTTTCCCTTTCAGTTTGAGACCCAGACAGATTTTGTTCAGGGTTCCATTATTCTGTCCATGGCCACATCATAAAAATACCTTCCTCTAAAGGAAGTTCTTACCTGTGCTACAGTATGAATGAACCTTGAGGACATTATGCTGAATGAAATAAGCCAGTTACAAAAAGACAGATACTGATTGATTCCACTTATATGAGGTACCTGGAATAGTCAAACTCATGGAGACAGAAAATCGTGGTTTCCAGGAGCTGGAGGAAGGGGAAATGGGGAGTGAGTTTGTGTTCAATGGGTATATGAAGTTTCAGTTTTGCAAGATGAAAAGAGTTCTGGAGATAAATGGTAGTGATGGCTACATAACAATGCAAATGTAATTAATGCCACTGAATTTTGTACACTTAGGAATGGTTAAGATGGTAAGATTTATCTATGTGTATTTTACCACAATTAAAAATATTTTTTAAAAGTCTCCTACATATGTAACAGACATGCATGTTCTGCACATGCACCCCAAAACTTAAAGTATAATAATAAGAAGAAAAATAAAAAGTCTTTTTTCATCATGCTGTCTGTTGTACCTGGATTTCCCCCTCCCCAACTCAATTATCTCACCTTTTCTAATTACCTGTGTTTTTTTTCTCCCCAGCTCAATTATCTCGTCTTTTCTAATTATTACTTACAAAACATTCACTCAGGTTCTCTGATGCAAAATTTGCATCCTCTTTCTTCTCGCACATCCAGCCTATCCCTGAGTTTTGGCGACTTTACCCCCAGAATATATCTGTACTGTATCCGTTGCTGTTAGTCTCCACCACAGTGGCCCTAGACCATGTCCTTTCCCCCGTGGCAGCCTCCTGACTGGGCTTCAATCATGTCCTTTCTAGCCTTTCTCCTTGTTCTCTTTCTGCTTAAAATGTTTTTTCCTCCTATTTCACTAGGCCGGCCCTCTCATCTTTCAGGACTTCCTGTAGAAGTCCTAGCTCAAAGAGGGCCTCTATCACCCTTTGTTTTAACATGTCCTTCCTCCCCTGCCCCCACCTCCACCTCAGTTATTCTCAATCTCACCCCCTGTTTATATTCTGTAGCACGCTTACCACATTGTGTCTTTTTCTTATTTGATTGATTATTGATTTCCTTCTCCAGGGGAACACAAACTCTATGAGGGTAAGAATCTCATCATCTTCCCTGCTATCCCCCCAGGGCCCTGGCACAAAGTAGTGAATGTGGTAGATATTCAGTGAATTGACTGAACAAAAATATCTATCTTTTCTCATTTTCACAATATACAAATAATTTCTCTAAGTATCTTAGACTTACTATAGAATTCATCATGAGATTGTAAAAACATGGATCTGAAGAAATTATGTACTTGTAGTTTGTTTCAAATGTATTTAAAATATATGATCTTAGTAACTCATAATAAAAATGAGAAATTGTGCTGTAAAAGAAGCAATCTAGAGTCAGCCATTACCAATTTGGATGTCACAGAATGCTAGGTTTGTCCGTCACATAGCTGTATTGAGTTTTTCTATGAAATTGGTAATAACACTTTGTCCCATCTACTTTGGAGTAGTTATGAAGACTGTGTTTTTCTCCTTATTGTTTGTAGAGTGCTTTAACATATATAAGCTACTTTCTTATTTATGCCTCGTAGCAACCAAGTGAAGTAGGTATGACTATCTGCCCTTTATAGAAGAAAAACTTCATTTTCAAGCTCTCAGACCTAGTGAGTGGCAGGGTGAGGCCCCAGCCGAGGCCTATTGCCTGCACACTTGTTTTTCTGTCTTCTGCAGGATGCTGCCTCCTCACTGTGCCACAGCTGAGGGCAGAGACCATTTCATACATTCTAAAGTGCTATGAAAACACACGCTCTTGTCATTGTGGTTTTTGATCAAGGAAAGTTTTACCTATATAAGTTTACTGCATTTTCTCCTGTTAAATTTGTCTAAATGCTTAGCTGATATACAAAATACACAAACATATACATTCCGTATCATTTTTTTTTCAGTAGCAGTGGTTCAATTACAAAATTTTATATTTTGCTTGAATTTAGAGAGAGAGAAAATAAAATATTCTGAATTTCATTCTGTGTCTGCTTGCCTTAGATGATCATGCTTTTGGTAATGGGAGGCCATTTACCGTAGGATGTATGCAATGGGAAATGTTTATTCACATGTACAGAGCCTACCTGCTCCTCCAAAATTGGGCAGAGGTGCTAAAAAAAAGCAGAGTGAGTCTAAATAAGTTACATATTGTATGTTTGTGTGTATGCATGGATATGTATGTATGTATGCATGGATATGTATGTATGTGTGTGTGTGTATATAAACATATGTGCATGCATATATATGTTTATGTAAACAGTACATATTTATTTGTGTGTATAGTATATGTATATACACATACACACAGATGTGTATGTATAAATACATTTATATGCATATATGTGTATACGTATATTATAAACATATATAGTTTTTTTCCTCCTGAAAATGAGTAAACTGGCTATTTTTCTTAAGGCATCACCATTTGTATATGCATGAAAACAGATGAGGTTTTCCAGAGTGTCTTCCCTTTGTGAAAAATGAAAGAAGAAAGGAGAGATGGTGCGGAGCACAAAGAATACATGCTCCGTCATCTACAGTGCAGCCTGAGAAAGGTGGAGCTCTTGGGATTTCATTAGCATTTGCCCTACCACGTCTCCTCTACTGGCGGGAATTCTGGAAGAGACTGCATATGATTGAATGTTTCTTTAACCTGCCTCTGATAGCCTTTCTCCTGCTGAGACTTTTGGCACAAGTTTAAACTTTGACTTTACATTATTATGCACTCAGTGTTTGTTCTGTGGATGGATCTGGAAAGTTTGATGTGATTCAAAGTAATGTGTGGATGCCTTTCCACTAAGGAGACCTTTGTGTGTGGGCATAAAACACCCCAGGACTTAAAGCTTCATCTAAAGGTATTTGAAAATCCAAGTAAATTGTGTACATCAGGGTCACTATTTTCTATTATTTTTGACTCTGTGGGCAAATGCATAGAATGCTTCTCAGAGGAAGCCTACGATATTTTTCCCCTGCATGTTCCTTCACATATCCGTTTCTAATCAGACTCTCTGATAGATAAGTCTCTTTTGCTGTTCTTAGCTCTGTGTGTGAGTACTCATAACTCTCAGCGTGGGTTTTTTGCCTTTATTCACAATGGGCCGATGGAGCATTTCTTATTTTATTGTCCTTCAGGTGCCACCAGTGATGATGCTAGCCTCGAGGGCAGATGTGATTGAAGAGGCCACTATATGATTAACAGTTTCTGCGATGTAATTTGCTACAAAAATTGTTCCTTGCTTTGTGGCCCAGGACTCTCTTAGCTATGATAGATCTGATTTACTAGGGGCCCAGGCTTTCATTCTCACAGTCTGTCCAATACGGTCACCACAAGTGAGGCATCCTAACACATGTTCTCTGCTTTGGTGGTGGTGGGGCTGCTAATCAGCATTTTGCAGGTAAAAAGCACACTCTTTGAGGCTGTACTTCAGTGTGCCTTTGTAAAACTTTTCGTACTTGTCTGCATTCTGTTTACTTTGCAGCAAATTTTGTGATACCACATATCTATCCCACATCTGGTCAGAACATCTTTACAGCTGAGAATACCACTTCCAAGCTGATCGAATAATTAACAACAGATAGCTGCCATTTACTGAGGACCTGCTAAGTGCCATGCATGTTTCCTATGCTATCATATTTATTTTGTTGCCAGGAAGGTAAGGCATTATTCTCATTTTACAGATGAGGATATCGAGACTTAGAATATGAAGGAATTTGCCTCAAGTTTCCCAGTTAGTGAGTGGCAGAGCCAGTTCGGAGCCCAGGCCTGTGTGACTCCAAAGCCCATGTTTTACTTGATGTGACCCCATGGTTTCATATTAGATCATAGAATAAGTTCTGGCAGTTGAATGTAGGCTGTAGACTCTTAGTGAAGTGTGACTCAGTGACTCTAGGGCCAGTTTTCTTTTTCTTTCTGTCTTGTTCTTCTACTTTTTTTTTTTTTTGAGATGGAATTTTGTTCTTTTTGCCCAGGCTAGAGTGCAGTGGTGCGATCTTGGCTCACCGCAACCTCCGCCTCCCGGGTTCAAGTGATTCTTTTGCTGTAGCCTCCCGAGTAGCTGGAATTACAGGCATACACCACCACGCCCAGCTAATTTTGTATTTCACAGAGACGGGGTTTCTCCATGTTCGTCAGGCTGGTCTCAAACTCCCAACCTCAGGTGATCCGCCAGCCTCGGCCTCCCAAAGTGCTGGGATTACAGGTGTGAGTCACCACACCCTGCCTATGGCCAGTTTTCAAGACTCTCAATATATTATTTATGGCAGATCCTAAACATTCTGACATGTGGACTTGACACAGGGAACTATCCTTTGATTGGTCGGCCAATGCCATGTTGATGTTCCATTCCAGTTGCCCTCCTGCTGAAACACGTGTTAGCCTTTCTGACTTGGCTGGCAACTTCTTATCTGTCCAGCAGCTGTCCAAGAATTTTCTACCCAAGTAGCAGAATTCAGTGGTAACTTCTTTTTCTCCATTGATAATGAATGACTTTAAATGAGTCTCCTTAAGGAGAGATTGGTGTCTATGTTGGTCCTCTTCTGGCACTTGTCAAAATTTAGCCATTCAAGTTCTAAACATGTTGTTTGTAGAGTAGTGCTGGTTATGTACAAAATTACTTGTGTACTGGTATACAAAACAGGCACATGTTTATTTTCTGGTGTGTTCCTCTTCTCCATATAGCACCAGGTCATGGGAGTGTTGCATTTGGCCCTCATCCCTGGAGTATCACTGAAATACTGTCACAAGTGAGGCTTACTGTAAAGTACTGTGTTTTATTTAACAAACATTAGAGAACTTGACATAGTATTATATCTAGGTGTATTGCCTATAGTTTAGTAAGTATGATGTTTATAGTAATTTTTAGATAAAGTTGAATATACTCTTAATTATAATGTATATATAACATTTTTTTGGTTTCAAAATTAGGCCAGGCATGGTGGCTTATGCCTGTAATCCCAACAGTTCGGGAGGCCAAAGCTGGAGGATCTCTTGAGGCCAGGAGTTCAAGACCAGCCTGAGTAACATAGTGAGACCTCCATCCCTACAAAAACAAGCAAATGAACAAAATTAGAGTAAACTTTCTAGAAAAGTGAATAAAATCTTGATCAACTTCCTTAATCTTTTTGAGTCATTTTCCTCATCAGTAAAACAGAGATAATATACCTGCTTCCTCACTTAGATATTTATTGTTAATAGAGAGGAATATGTAAAAAGTGCCTTGGATGCTACTTGACATATGAATCCTCGAAATGGCATTTCTCTTTTCTTATAAACTGTGAATCATTGCAAAGTAATTCTTAACCCATTTTCTTTGCATTTGTTTATCATTATAGTTATTAATGTGTAATTGTTATTATTATTCTGATGATTGAATTGGGGATATTTATTGTCCATAATTAGAAGAGTTGGCTGAAAGATGTGAATATGAGTGTCTAGGTTACTTGAATGCTAATATAAAAGCTTTTCCCCAATATACTATTTCATATTTCATTTAATTTTTGACACAAATATAAGATCAATATTGTCACATCATAGAAAATATGTTTTATACTGTTTTATTTGAGGGAATCATTTTAATTAAGCAAGAATGGAAAATACATTTCAATTCATTTTTCTTCATCTATAATTTTCTATAAATAAAATTTCATGACTTGATTAAATCTATAGGAATTATAAGACTGTAAAAGAAATGAAAATTGATTATTTTTATCATTATTTTAATTTTAATGCTCTTTTTTATTTATAGTTTTATTGAGTTTTCTTTCAGAGAAGCTTATGAACTATAATCTTAAAAACTTAAAACAGAGCTTGTGAGTAGGGGCTGAATACCCCACCCAATGGGGAAATAAGTCATGGAGGTTGTAACAGAGTCAACAAGAGCAGATTCAAATTGAATTACATTTAATCATGAATATAAGTTCCTGTATTATTCAGCCATTAATTTTCAGTTGGACACTTTCCACTAGGTGAGGTAAAAATGACGTTCTCTTGGCTGGGACTTCCTTCTAGCATGGATCTAGGATGCAGCGGTTGGATGCAGGGCTATCTCTTGACAGAGTTATTTGACGTGGAATTTGTCTGTGAGATCCTCATCTTGAGGTTTGCACTTTCTTCTTCTCATCCCAGAGGCATTTCGTGTCTTCTGGGGGTTCAAGAATCAGTCAACATTTGCTGCAGTAATAACTGTCAAATCCCAGTGGCTTACACCAACAAAAATTTTCTTCTTGCTGATGTTACTTGTGGCTGTGGATTGGCTGTGGCCTTTGTCCAGGCTGCAGGATGACTGTGGGTCAGATCTTTCTGGATCCTAGACTGAAAGGAGCCACTCTTATCTGGGACTTATTGTTGCCGTGGGCATGAACCCAAGAGACTAAATCAGCTACATGATCAGATATAAAGTCAGGGCATCATGTTTGCTCACAGGGCTTTGGCTGAAACCAATCACATGGCCAATTCCACAGGGTGGAGGGTAGGGCAGGGACAGGAAAGGATGTTTGTGAGCAGTAGTGCAACCCACCCTTCATTGACTCAGATCTTCTGAATCTACTTACCTGTTAGGGAAGAAATAAGATGGTAAAAATTCGTAATATATTGTAAATTCCCTCACCTGGCACTTATTGAACCATATAGTAGGCTGTAAATGTTAAAAAGATGAATGACCCAAAGTTGATGTCCAGTGGAAACTTACATAGTGTTTTATAGGATCACATGTATTTTGCAAGTGACTATAACATATCCATCCATTCATTTGTTAATGTGTACAATAAATACTTAGAAGCATTTACTGTTCTAGGTGCCAGCTCCTTTGCCTTCTTATTGGGTCTTTGCCTGGGCATTCTCCTTCAGTTCCCTGGCTTCAGTTACCATCTGTATGGTGGTGACTCAACCCCATTCTCAGCACAGACTCTGTCCTGAGCTGCATATTAACTATCTTCCACAGGGATACGTGTACTTTTATTGGTTTGTACCTCTCTAGTACCTGATACTGAAATTGAGCTTCTTGTACCTCCCCAAACTACTTTCCCAATGAGGTCCTCACTCACTCATACAATTAGTTATTCATTCATTCATTCATTCACAACATTCAACAAATATTTACTGACTCCTTGCCATATGCTAGGTGCTGCTCAAGGTGTTGGAGATAAAGCAATGAACAAAACAAGCTTCTTGCTTTCCTAAAGCTTACATTTCAAAAATAGGGAGACAGCAGAAAGCAGGTAGCAAATAACAAAGAAGCTAAGTACAGATAGTGAGTGAGAATACTGGGAAATAAAAATAAAATAACTAGATTGTTAGGGTAGGCCTCTTGAGGAGAGATGACATTTCAGTATGGACCTGAATGGAAAGAAGAAACCAGGAATGTGGAGAGCTGGAGAAATTCTACTTCGGGTGCAGAGAGCATCTGGTGAAAATGCCTGAAGGTGGGCCAGTTGGGCTGAGTGACACAAAACTGGGTGGGATTGGAGAGGTGGCCAGGACCCAGGCATGATAGGCTGTGAAGGCTGCAGTCAGTGTAGTCCAAGTGTGATGAGAAGCTGTTTATGTGGCTCCATCATCAAGCCAGAAGCCTGGTCATCATTCTTGGTTCTTGTTTCTTCCTTACTCTTAATGTCTTATTAATCTTTGTGACTTTCTGTTTTCCAAAAACTTCTCAGTTTCACCCGCTTCTCTACATTCCCACTGCTACTTCCTCAGTCCATGCCATCATCATTCACGGTGGCTTCTGATTGGTCTTTCTGCCTCTAGACTTGCCCACTTCCAACCTGGTCTCTACCTTACTGCCAGAGTGATCTTTCTAAAATGTAGCTTTGATCAAGTCAATTTCAGTGTGAAGACGTTGAGTGCTTCCAATTGCCTTATGCTCTAACCTCTCCCATCTTTGCTGCACATACACACAAGAGCACAGTCCTACTGTGCTACAATCCTTGTTGTACTCTGAATGTATCACATTCTCTCTCACTTCTGTGACTAGGAATGCTTAGTTTTTGTGCGTTCTGTTTCTTCTCCATTCCTGCACCTGGATAACTTCAATTACTCCTTCAAGGCTAGACGCATGTAGTGTTTTTCTTCCCTAGCAACCCAGTCTGGGTTAATTACCTCTCTTACGTGCACTTACTGCCTCTTGTGTTGTTCTTTCCTATTTTAGCATCACTCCATATTTTACTCATCTGTCTTTCTCATCACAGTATGAGCTGTTTATATTATTTACTCTCCCATCTGGAAGGCCTAACACGGTACCCTAGTACTAGAGGATATTTGAAAATTTTTTTCGATTGAATGAATATATACATGTAATTCAAATGGCCAAAGATGTAAAGAAAGAAGATCTTTTTCTCTATGGGTCAACCAGTGCTTTGTAAATAAAGCGTGCTGTGTAAAAGCTAGCTGAATTAAATAAAGTGGGAGAATAGAACATAAGCTGTTTCTTGAAACATAAGTACGGTTAGGCATATGGAAAGACAAAGAGTGCATCCTTTTAAGTCAGAGAGCACAGGCAGCTTAGTGCAGTGGAGAGAACACTGAGCTGCACAATACCGGAGTTTAACTCTTGCTACTCACTGCAAGACTTTGGCCAAGTAATTTACCTGGTGCATACTCAGGAGCCAGAGACCTGGGTTCAAATCTGACCCTGGTGTTTATTAATTGTGGCCTGGGGCAAATTACTACTCCTTGCAGGATTGCCGTGAGGATTAAAGGAGAAAACAGAAGTGCTTAGAAAAGTGCCTGGCAAATATTATTACTGTTATTATTAGTACTCAAATACAGATGTGAATATTTTCAAGGGATATAATGTTGATCAAATATGATAATTTTTTTCCATTGTAGATCCTTATTTTACTTTATTTTAGATTCAAGGAGTACATGTGGATATTTCTTACATGGGTATATTGCATGCTGGTGGGGATGGACTTCTAGTATACCTGATACCCAAATAGTGAACATTGTATCTGATAGACACTTTTTCGACCTTTGCCCCCCTACTACCCTCCCCGCTTTTTGGGTCCCCTGTGTCTATTATTTCCATCTTTATGTCCATGTACACCCATCATTTAGTCTCCCCTTATAAGTGAGAACTTGTGGTATTTGGTTTTCTGTTTTTCATTATTTTTTATGGCTACGTATATTCCATGGGCTATATATACCACATTTTCTTTATCCAGTTAACCATTGATGGACATTTAGGTTGGTTCCAGGTTGGTTCCATGACTTTGTCGTTGTGAACAGTGCTGCAATGAACATATGTGTACTAGTGTCTTTTTCATATAAAGATTTATTCTCCTTTGGGTAGATACTCAATAATGGGATACTGGGTAGAACATGATATTTTTTAAAAGGCATGAGGGATAGTAAATTAGTACAGAAATCTCTTAGAATGAGTATAAAGTTGGGAAAAAGTGAAAAATGGTGCAGTATAAGGACAGGTTGAAGGAAAGAGTTTTTCTGAGCTCTCCGAGAAGTATTATTGCACTCAGGAGTCTTCTGAGAGGTCTTGGAGTGTCTGTCAGCCTCCTTGATTGCTGCTGTTCCTTTCTTGGCAAATTGCGGAGCTGCGAAGTCCATTAATTCCTTGATGCCAGCCCTATCTCTAGCACTTACTCTGATCCTTCTGATGGCATTGGCTCCAGGTTTCTGTTCAAAGACAGATGAGAGAAATCAAGGCTGCTGAATCTCAGAGATCTCTTTTCTTAGGTTTTAGGTGGGATCCGATGAATCCAGGGGATTTTCCCTACCTCTATCTTGTTCCTGAACAAAACCAGTCATGTTTTTATTGCTGGAGTAGTATCGTCTTCTCAAAGCCGAAAGAAATGGGAAGGAGCATGGCTTGACAGTTCAATTCCATTCCGTCAGCTCTTTCAGCTCCCACTGTATTCTTGATTCTGTATTACTTGGGGATGTCATTAAGGCCGTGTAAATAACTAAAATGGGGAAGAAGTGGTTGAGTAAAGGCAGAGGAGAAGAAAAATGAAGGGGGCCTTGGTGTAGGCTTTCTAAGAGAGCTGTGAAACGTGATGGGGGAAGCTAAGGATAAACAAAAATGCTGAACTTTCAGACAGCGATCAATTTAAAGAGGTCAGAGACTGTGTTGTGGATATGTCTTAAATATTTAGGGTGATACTGATTATGGGCACACTCTTCAAAACTGGAGCAGATGTTACAGATTAAAAAAAATCAAGAGGAGAAAAAGAGAGAAAGTAAGGGCTGAAAATAATAATGATCTAGCCTGTGTCTTAAAAATTGGCAGTTGCTTCAATAATATTTGAGTGTACGTTGCCTAAGTGTGCAGGGTATTTAGAAAGAGGACTAGTGAAGTTTCTTATGGGATTTCATTAAGCCCCTTTCTAGCCATCTTATTATTTTGTAAATTGAATCAACTCTTTCAGGCCACCAGAGCTAATTAATACTTTGGGTAATCTGCTACTTCATTAAGTGGAACTCCTTGAGGAACCCAGGAAGCTTCCAAATGTGCATTCTAGGAATAAGTCTGTTGCTTTTCAGTAATAATAACAACAGACATGAGTTATTAGACATTTACAATGGGCTAAACACCGTGATCTGAGCTTTGTGGAATTCTCTTTTAATCTGCACAATAATCCTATGAGTAGACATTTTCCTCAGCCCATTCTCAAAGCCCTGGTCTCCCTTATTTGCTGCCATTCCACATATTGCAGCTGTTTTCCTGGCATCCTCATTTCATTATATACATGATATTGGGAAACCAGTATTTCCCAATCTGCTTACAGGAAATGCATGTGTCTGCCTAAACCTGATTGCCAGGAAGCTAAACCAGAGATCCACATGTAAAATAGACAGAATGCATTTGAAGATATTTAGCCCTGACCTCTGAATTTTTAACATAATTCCTTTAGATGAGTTATTGTCAATTATAAATTCAGGGAAGTATGGAGGTCTCTATTTTCTAGATTTATCTCGGTACCCAGAAAATTCATAGTTTTAAAAATTAAAAAAATTAAAATTTATTTTCTCCCAGCTTTATTGGAGTATAATTGACAAATAAAATTATATATGTTTAACATACATGATGTGATATCTTGATACACATATACATTGTGAGCTGATTACTATCATCAAATTAATTAACACATCTGCCATCTCACATAGTTAATGTTTTCTGTGTGTGGAACAGAGGGTACCTTAGCAAGTTTCAGGTATACATTATTACTAATTATAGTTACCACACTGTACATTTGATCTCCAGAACTTATTTATCTTGTAACTGAAAATTTGTATCCTTTGACCAAATCCCCCGCCTCTATTTCACTCACCCTCCAGCCTCTGGCAACCAACTTTCTACTCTGTTCCTATTAGTTTGACTTCTTTAGACTCATATTGTTATGTTCCTCTTATTTCTTTTAACTCCCTTTAGTGTTTCTTATAACAATTATCTATCCTTTCTATTAGGTAAATTGATCCCCTTTCCAAACTTTAATTAACACTTTGTAATTGATTGGACTTAGTGGTCATGTGCTGCTCGTGGAATTAATGTGAATATGATTTTTAATGGCTATTTTAAAATGCAATTTTATTGATTTCAGATATAAAACCATTACTCCTTTCAAGAGAGCAATATGTTGGGGGGGAATGATGCTTTTACTGTTACTAGTTCATGATTTGTCTGCTAGTTTCAAGGATTTTCTTTTTTGAAATGTCAAAACTAAAAAGGGTAACAAAAATAACATTAACAGACCCACGTAGGAAATTATATTACTTGGGGATGTCAAATGATGGAACATGTTTTTTTGCAGACTTCCCTCGTTCCTGAAAATAGCAATGAGTAACAGAGAAAATCTTTAATGCCATCTTTGAGCTTTTGCTTGATAAAAGGAACTACTGTATAGCTTCGAAGGTTTAAAAAAAAAACACTCTTTGCAGAAATATTTTATCCTTTCCAGAGCATCTTCTCATCTCTGTGCATAAGCACGGTCCCAGTGGCATGCTTAATCCATCTTCACAGCCCTACATATCTTCAAGTGTGTGCATAAATTCTGTCAGGAAGGAACTACGACCTGGTCGTGAATAACTGCAGACAAAAACTATGTGTGGGACTCTATTGCTTGATGTAAACACGGCCCTGGGTGATCACTCTGCCCTTTGTCTTTTAGGGTTATAAGGATGGGTGTGAGCTCCTCACCTTGGTAGCCAACACCATGCACTCAGTAGCAAGCATTTGCTGTAGAGCCAGTACCTGAGAAGCATTGCTTGGCTATTTCCATAAATTATCATCTACTCCCATTCACTCCAAGTGTTCACAGATGACAGAAAGTAATTCCGACCCCTTTGTGCCTCAGTTTACTTGTTTGCCAAAAGGGATATCCTTGTATCCCTCACATAAAGTTATTATGTGAGTAAGTGAAATAAAAGCATGCAGAGCATCTTGAACCAAACCTGGCATGTAGTAAAATATGCACTCAATAAATGTTAGTTTACAACATTTTTTTTTCCTGCTGTTAAGAGTAAGCTTGAGTCATAAATCCCAAAAACCAAATGATTTCTTTCTATTTTAGGTCTGCTTTTACTTGTGTGCTTTTTCCTCAAGTGTAAGGCATCATTTTGTACTCTTACAGTATGTTCCTGAGAGCACAGATGTGAGTAAAAGTGAAGAGTGATTTAGTATGAAGTGTTGTGCTGGGTCTGCACATCAACTGCGTCCTCTCTGCCACCGGCTGAGGCAGCCATCGCTGGTAGCCCATAGGATTCCTGGCAGCCGCCTTCCACCCTCCTACTCAAATCTATCTTCTTATCTGGTCTCTGCCATTCTTGTTGCTTCTATTTCATAGCTGGTTTGAGCCCCTTGGCCTCACCTATTTGCATTGTAACCCGTGTGTATAATCGGTTGGGATTTTGACGGGCATCTTCCAAGTGTCTCCCCGCAGCGTGTCTCCTCTGCTCTCTACTTTTTGAAAGGTAAATCAAACAGGAGGGGAAAGGTACTGTGTTGACAGAAATCCCCACAACAACCTTATGCTGCGGATATTTAGTGTTTTTTTGGACAGTTGTTATAAAACAGCATAGAGAGAATGAATAACTTCTCAAGGCCATGGGACGGATGAATGCTTTGGTGTGCTTTGAGGAGCATTCTGATGATGGTCAGTGACTTTGGTAACTGTGTGGCTTGGAGCAGGGGCCTAAGAAGACATGGGTGTGCAGTGCTCCCCTGTAGCATGCTGGTGTCGCTGGAAGGAAAGTGTGGTAGGTGGGCAGCAACAGTCACAGAGGGGCCTTTCTGAAGAGTCTCACCAGTGACATATAGTTGGCTTCTGTCCTCCTCTTTCTTTGTTACAGGACCCCAATATTTAGCTACTGATACTGCCATTGGAGGCAGATGGCTTTACTCAGCTGCAGCTCTGTCCATGGCATCTGCTGATCCACTCACAGCCTTTGTTTTTCAGTGTTAGGAAATGCCTTCCTTGCTCCAAAATGCAACTTTCTGACCAGTGTTTCTGCACCATCTTGAGGTTTATATTTCTGGCTCTGTTATTCTTTCTCTGTGTGACCTCCAGATAGATCTACGTGATTCATAGAGATGTATGGGCTAACACATAGCTCGGGCTGTGGCTTCAGAAGGTGGAAGCCCCATACCTTGGCAACTTCCACAAGGTGTTGAGCTTGCGGGTACACAGACATGACAATTATGCCTCATTGTCAATGACATGACAGGTGATTGAAATGCATTTAATAGATAGATGATAGAACTTGTCTTTAACTTTTAGAGCTAAAGTACATCTGTATTAGTCCATTTTTACACTGTTGATAAATACATACCTGAGACTGGGAAGAAAAAGAGGTTTAATTGGACTTACAGTTCCACATGGCTGAGGAGGCCTCAGAATCATAATGGCGGCAAAAGAAAATGAGAGAAAAGCAAAAGCAGAAACCCCTGATAAACCCATCAGATCTCGTGAGACTTATTCACTGTCACAAGAATAGCATGGGAAAATCCAGCCCTTATGATTCAGTTACCTCCCCCTATGTTCCTCCCACAACGTGGGAATTCTGGGAGTTACAATTCAAGTTGAGATTGGAATGGGGACATGGCCAAACCATATCATGCCACCCCTGGTCCCTCCAAATCTCATGTCTTCACATTTCAAAACCAATCGTGCCTTCCCAGCAGTCCCCCAAAGTCTTAACTCATTTTGACATTAACCCAAAAGTACACAGTCCAAAGTCTCATCTGAGACAAGGCAAGTCCCTTCCACTTACGAGCCTGTAAAATTGAAAGCAAGCTAGCTACTTCCTAGATACAATAGGGGTACAGCTCTTAGGTAAATACAGCCTTCCAAATGGGAGTAACTGGTCAAAACAAAGGGGTCTTCGAAAATCCAGCAAGGTAGTCAAATGTTAAAGCTCCAAAATGATCGCCAGCTTTCATGGGCTGGCATTGAGTGTCTGTGGCATTTCCAGGTGCACAGTGCAAACTGTTGGTGGATCTACCATTCTGGGGACTGGAGGACAGTGTCCTTCTTCACACAGCTCCACTAAACAGTGCCCCAGTAGGGACTCTGTATGGGGGCTGTGACCCCACATGTCCCTTCTGCACTGCCCTAGCAGGTTCTCCATGAGGGCCCTGTCCCTGTGGCAGACTTTTGCCTGGGCATCCTGCTATTTCCATATATCTTCTGAAATCTAGGCAGAGGTTCCCAAACCTCATTTCTTGACTTCTGTGTACCCACAAGCTCAACACTTTGTGGAAGCTGCCAAGGTATGGGGCTTCCACCCTCTGAAGCCACAGCCCGAGCTATGTGTTAGCCCCTTTCAGCATGGCTGGAGTGGCTGGGACACAGGGCACCAAGTCTCTAGGATGTGCGCTGTGCGGGGACCCTGGGCCCGGCCCCCGAAATCACTTTTTATCCTGGGACTCTGGGCCTGTGATGGGAGGGGCTGCCATGAAGGCCTCTGACATGGCCTGGAGACATTTTCCCCAGGGTCTTGGGGATTAACAATAGGCTCCTTGCTACTCATGTAAATTTCTGCAGCCAGCTCCCTAGAAAATGGGTTTCTCTTTTCTGTTGCATAGTTAGGCTGCAAAATTTCCAAACGTTTATGGTCTGCTTCCCTTATAAAACTAAATATCTTAAACAGTACCCAAGTCATCTCTTGAATGCTTTGCTGCTCAGAAATTTCTTCTTCCAGATATCCTACATCATCTTTTTCACTTTCAAAGTTCCCCACATCTCTAGGGCAGGGGCAAAATGCCACCAGTCTCTTTGCTAAAACATAACAAGAGTCACCTTTACTGCAGTTCCCAACAAGTTTCTCATTTCTATCTGAGACCACTTCAGTCTGGACCTTATTGTTCATACTGCTATCAGCATTTTGGGCAAAGCCATTCAACAAGTCTCTGGGAAGTTCCACACCTTCCCACATTTTCCTCTTCTGAGCCCTCCAAACTGTTTTAACCTCTGCCTGTTACCCAGCTACAAAGCCACTTCCACATTTTCGGGCATCATTTCAGCAACGCCCCACTCTCCTGTTGCCAATTTACTCTATTAGTCCACTTTCATGCTACTGATAAAGACATATCTGAGACTGAGAAGAAAAAGAGGTTTAATTGGACTTACAGTTCCACATGGCTGGGGAGGCCTCAGAATCATGATGTCGGCAAGAGAAAATGAGAGAGAAGCAAAAGCTTAAACCCTTGATAAACCTATCAGATCTTGTGAGACTTACTCACTATCACAAGAATAGCATGGGAAAGACCAGCCTCCATGATTCAATTTCCTCCCCCTGGGTCTCTCCCACAACATGTGGGAATTCTGGGAGCTACAGTTCAAGTTGAAATTTTAATAGGGACAGAGCCAAACCATATCAACATCTTAACACTAATAATATATAAATGAATGTGCTTTATGGAGTTAAAATAGTTCTTTGGCAACCTGCAGTTGTGTTCTCTATGTACACTGTGGAACAATTATGGTGAAGGTGAGATTTTGTATATATGATATTAGATTGCTTTACCTAACATAAGAGCAACCACAGAGTATGTCTTGATATTTACCTATTTTTCCCTAGGACTTCAATTATATTAATTTAAAAATTAATTGTAAGCTTGCTGGCTGAAACTTAGTAGGCCGTTATGTAGCCCAGTGCCTACTAAGCATTAAATTCATTTTAATAACTGAGTATTAGCTATAAAGAAATGAGAACCATTAAATATTTATTGATTTTTAATGGGGGGGGGTGTTCTGATTTCTGCATTGCTTCTGTGTATTTCATTTCATTTTTAATTTTAAAAGCTAGACTATTCTTGTTCTAAGACAAGGCCGAGGCTCCGGCAAGTTGTAACATACTTTATTTTAAAATTTGACCTGAATTGTAGAAGATAGGCCTACCAAGAAACAACCCATTTACAATCTTATTCATTTCTTTGGCTAAAGAAAAGCCTAGGACACTTAGCCAGTGTCATAGTCAAAGGACATGCAGATTCTGGCTTCATATGGTTTTTTTAAATATAGCTTGCTAGCAGGGCAAATGCGAATAAGATTAAAATTAAACTTTCTCAGAGTAGCCACCAGCCTTGGTGGCAGACTTCTAGGCTCTTTTTAGGAGCATAAAAATATTTCTGACACTGAAAATGAATTACATCCGCGTTTCAAGTCTCCAAATAGAATGTCTTCAAGAACTATAGGCCATACTTAGTTCTAAATAAACACTTAAAATGAACTTCCCTTATGATAAAGTATCAGAACTGAAATTTGCAAAGATCCTTCAGCTCTGTGTCCCAATATTTCAAAAATGTCTGCCATATTTGGGAGTGGAACCAAAAAGTGGGCTTAACCATTGGAATTCTAATAGATAGTGAATTCTGCAATGGCTACCCATTTCACTCACAGTAGTATCTCATACCCTACAATGGTTCTTGTGGCCCACATGATACAGCTCCCTTATTTTTTTTTAAATCACTCTCCCCTACTTTCTTGACCTGGCATCTTTGCTGTTTTGACAGACCTGGCATTCTCCTGCCTTAGGACTTTGCACTGGCAGTTCCCTCTGCCTGGAAGGTTCACCTCTTAGGTATTTTACATGGTTAATTCCCTTAAGTCCTTTTTGTGCTCAAATATTGCACTCTCATAAGGCCTACCTTGACTATCCTATCCTATCTAAAGTTGCAACTTGGTCATCTTTCTTCTTCTCTCCCCAGGCCATGGCATACCTAGTCTTCCTTACTCTGCTTTAGTATTTCATTTTGCCACATTTTATAACTATATTATTTTTTCCCATTTGTTATATCTCTTGATTTTGGGTATCTTCCCCCAAACTACTTGAGGCAAGAATTTTTATTTTGCTCACTAATATATCTCAGGTATTTAGAACAGTGCCCAGCTATATAGTGGATGACTACAGAATGTACATGACATTGTATTCAGATTGCCTCTCATTTCAAATTCCTCCCACTTTAGCTTTTGTTCAATACATGATTTGACTTTGCCTCTGGACTGTAACCCTCTTTCATCCCTAGCCTGATCCCATCATCCCATTTTTGTGTGTGCTCTAGTGCCACCCTTGGACCTGTCAGGACAGAGCCCAGGCTAGAAAACTTAATGGCTGTGAGTTCATGGCAGGTGGCCATGGTATTCTGCCTGGTTATTACTGAGATTAGAGACACAGTTGATAAACGACAGCTTGCCAAGCATCTATTACTACATCCCAGCTGTGCATGGGAGTGTGTGTGCATCCTGTAGATGGCTGTATGCAAATGCACCTGTTTCACTTTGAGCTCTGGCATGTCTCAGAATTTCTGACGATAGGGGTTAAATAGTTGGATCAATTTGGGACCCGACTTAAGTGGTGAAATTCCTCACCTCAAAGGAAGCTTGGCCTGCAAAATGGCATCATCAGAATTTCAGATGAGAGCCGATCTGCTTTCCAATTAGCTTCCATTTCAAATTTCTAAATTCCTTGCATGGAGGAAGCCGTCCTAGATTAGGCTGGTTGGAATAATGATATCTTCCACCCCAGGTTTCTGTGACTAATATTGGTCTTGTGAAGGCCACAAAAACTTTTAACAAAATAGCAACATTAAAAAATTGGTATAGAAAGTAAAAAGTCATTATTTTTTTGTGGAGAGTTATGTTTTTTGCCATTGCATGAATGATGCTACATTAAAATTTCATTCCTGATGAATTGGATCCCTTCCAGTGCTCAAGGTATGTGGCTCTAAGAACCATATGATACGTGATGTTAGCACTCTTCTTAGAGTGTAAGCTTTAAATTTGCATAGAAGGATTCTAAATAAATGAGCTGAAGATTCTCTGTATCCCCTGCTTTTATAATGTTCAGCAAGTACCATGTGAGAATTATATGAATAAGTTTTTATGAAATTGATGAGGATGGATATTTAATATTTATTAGGTAATAAGAGTATCACAGTTTTATCACATTTTTCAATATAAAATGTCTTTCCATTGGTATATTTGTTGAACTTATTATTGTTGCAAATGTGGAAAAATACTTGTTTGTATCTTGTATGTGTGTGTGTGTATATGAAATAGATTATTTGTGCCAAATATTGGATGCTTTTATCAAAGGAACTGGGCTCTTAAAATTAAGAATTTGCATATTGTGAAATAAAATGAAACATTTAGTCAAAATTAAAATCGTGATGAGTTTGAACATTCAAACCATCTTAATATAGATCTGTTTTAAAATAAGCACTCCAGGATTAACACCTGCATATTGCTGACTACCATGATACATGGCAGTGGCTATGAAAAATTATTCCATCCCCTAAATCCTCTTTTTAATGTCTTTTAAAAAAATGAATTGATCTGACACTAGTGAAACTTTTTATAATGAATCACACCAGATAACTGCATTTTGATGCCTTGATGCCCTGTGAAATGATTAGAGGGGGTAAAGGAGAAACGTATTTTTCTTATTCAGGTACTCCTCACATCCATTTGAAATTTCTGATCAAAGGTTTTAATGCTTTCTAGCTACTATGCCTTCTGCAATCCAGTTCCTTTTTATGTGACTGCACTGATTTCATCAAATGCCTGTCATCAAATGATTTTGCACGTCATCTCTTCTATCCCACTGTGCCATGGCTTCCTGCTCACTGCCCTGTGATCATTTGTGCTTCAGCATCCCTGATGCAACCCCAAGAAGTTGAATTGGAGCAGCTGCTCTCATTCATCTGCAGCTGCTCCTGGCAGGGCTGCCCAAGAGGGAAGACCACTCTGATTTGTGTTCCTTTCTTTCCATCATCTTGACCATCCCAAGAATTCTCAAAATTTTAGGAGTATGTCTCACAGGTTACATAGGGCAATCCTACTGTGATTTGCTGAGGATTTGTGACTGACTTGCCTGTTGTGGAAATGACTCAAGTCCACAGAATGGAAAGTCTGGAACCAGTTTCTATAAATTCTCAGTTCTGCTCTTTGTCATTGTAGCTCTGACTTTTTCAGTGTGTGATAAACTCCAAGATGAACTTGGGAGGCAAATTTGTTCTAGGTTATTGAGGAGGTTCAAGAGACTCATCAGTGATAAAGGCCTCCTCCCATTCTTTCAGTTCTTCAACTCATTCACTAATTCACTAATTCACTCACTCACTTATTCATTTATTCATTCATGTTACTGTCTGCCTCTTATGGCACTAGCCATATTTCTCCTTATATAGAAGCACGTTGGGCTTGACATCTCACTTTCTCTTTTTAAAATATAAACCCTGTCCTAGTCCATTTGGGCTGCTGTAGCAGAATACCATAGACGGGGTGGCTTATAAGCAATGGGAATTTATTTCTGACAGTTCTTAAAGCTGGAAAGTCCAGGAAGAAGCTACCAGGTAGGTGCAGTGTCTGGTGATGATCCTCTTTCTGGTTTACTGGGCGCTGACTTCTCTCTGTGTTCTTACACAGCAAGAGGGGGCAAAGGAGCCCTCTGGGGTCTCTTTTGTCAGGTCACTAATCCCATTCATGAAGGCTTCACTTCTGTGCTCTAATCACATCTCAAGGGCCTCACCTCCAAATACCATGACATTCGAGATTTGCTTTCAACATATGGATTCTAGGGGGACATAAACATTCAGTCTATAGCAAACACCATACTGTTAAACTATGCTAAACTAGTGTTAATCTGTTTTAAAATTAATTTGCTTCTACTGTCTTCTTTCAACATTTCCAGTTTAGAACCTCACACCCCCTTCTTACTTGGACTCCTTTCTGTGAGCTGACTGTTCACGTGGGAAGGATGCTAGAAGCCAAATACCATATGCCAGATGCCTTGCATGAAACTTAGAAGGAAACACTGGCAGTGGATTCAATCTTGCACACTTTCCTAGTGAAAGGGAGTTCAAAGTAGGGTTCAAATTTAAAGTACCTGGAAAATACAGAAAAGTAAGGAAATACCATTCTGAATTCCTTGCTTTTTGGTATTATATAAAGAAATGAAATGTGAATCTCTGTACATCCCCTTACCCTCACAAAGATTACTATCTGATTTTCATATTTATATCTTTATCTTAAAATATCACATGGGATTATAAAGCCAAAAAAGGAAGCAAGCTATCTATTAGTCAAAAGGAAACCAGTTGAATATGTTTTCATAGATTTATACTATAAACTGTTATATTATAAAAGAGCATAGTATTAAGGCTTGATATCAAATGTCAGATTAATATGTGTCATAAAATGTAATTTTGGTTAAAATATGCACGTATTGGCAAATCATAGAAAGGCAGGAGTTGCAATCCTAGTTGCTGACAAACAGACTTTCAACCAACAAAGATCAAAACAGACAAAGAAGAGCATAACATCAGGGTAAAGGGTTCAATTAAATAAGAGCTAATTATCCCAAATAGATATGCACCCAATACAGGAGCACCCAGATGCATAAAGCAAGTTCTTAGATACCTGCAAAGAGACTTGGACTCCTATATAATAATAGTGGGAGAGTTTAACGCCCCACTGACAATAGTAGACAGACCACTGAGACAGAAAATTAACAAAGATATTCAGGACCTGAACTCAGCTCTGGATCAAGTGGATAGATATCTACAGAACTCTCCACCCAAAAACAACAGAATATGCATTCTTCTCATTGCCACATGACATTTATTCTAAAATTGATCACATAATCAGAAATAAAACACTCCTCAGAAAATGTGAAGGAACTGAACTTATAACAATCTCTCAGACCACAGCACAATCCAATTAGAACTCAAGATTAAGAAATTCACTCAAAACCACACAACTACATGGAAATTGAATAATCTGCTCCTAAGTGACCCTGGGGTGAATAATGAAATTAAAGTAGAAATCAAGAAGTTATTTGAAACTAATGAGAACAGAGACAACATACCAGAATCTCTGGGATGCAGCCAAACCATTGTTAAGAGAGAAATTTATAGCACTAAATGCCCACATCAACAAGCTAGAAAGATGTGAAGTTAACAACCTAACATCTCAATTAAAAGAACTGGAGAGCCAAGAGCAAACAAACCCCAAATCTAGCAGAAGATGAGAAACAATCAAAATCAGAGCTGAACTGAAGGAGATAGAGACACAAACAAACCCTTCAAAAAATCAACAAATCCAGGAGCTTTTTTTTTTTGAAAAAATTAATAAAATACATAGACCACTAGCTAGACTAATAAAGAAGAAAAGAAAGAAGGATCCAGTGAACACAATCATAAATGTTAAGGGGGATACTGCCACTGACCGCAAGAAATACAAACAACCATCAGAGAATACTATAAATACTTCTACACAATAAACTAGAAAATCTAGAAGAAATGGATAAATTCCTGGACACATACACCCTCCCAAGACTGAACCAGGAAGAAACGGAATCCCTAAATAGACCAATAACAAATTCTGAAATTGAGACAGTAGTAAGTAGCCTACCAACCTAAAAAAAAGCCCCAGATCAGCCAGATTCACAGCTGAATTATTTCTACTAAAACTGAGCTGAGATCATTTCTACTGAAACTATTCCAAACAATTGAAAAGAAGGGACTCTGCCCTAACTCATTCTATCAGGCTAGCATTATCCTAATACCAAACTTGGCAGAAATAAAAAAAAAAAAAGAAAAGAAAAGAAAGAAAACTTTAGGCCAGTATCCTTGATGAGCATCAATACAAAAATCCTTAACAAAATACTGACAAATCGGATTCAGCAGCACATCAAAAAGCTTATCTACCATGACCAAGTTGGCTTCATCCCTGGGATGCAAGGTTGGTTCAACATACCCAATTCAATAAATGTGATTTATCACATAAACAGAACTAAAGAAAAACACCACATGATTATCTCAATAGATTTGATAAAATTCAATATCACTTCATATTAAAAACTCTTAGTAAACTAGGTATTGAAAGAACATACTTCAAAATAGTAAAAGCCATATATGACAAACTTACAACCAGTATCAAACTGAATGGGCAAAAGCTGGAAGTATTTCCCTTGAAAACTGGCACAAGACAAGGATGACCTCTCTCACCAGTCCTATTCAATACAATATTGGAAGTTCTTGCCAGGGTGATCAGACAAGAGAAAGAAATAAAGGGTATCAAATAGGAAGAGAAGAAGTCAACTTATCTTTGTTTGCAGACATATGATCTTATATCTAGAAAACCCCATCATCTCAGCCCAAAAGCTTCTTAAGCTGATAAGCAACTTTAGCAAAGTATCTGGATACAAAATCAATCTGCAAAAATCTCTAGTATTCCTAATACCAACAACAGGCAAGCAGGGAGCCAAATCATGAACTTCCACTCACAATTGCTACAAAGAGAATAAAATACCTAAGAATACAGCTAACAAGGGAAAGGAAGAACCTCTTCAAAGAGAACTACAAACTACTGTTCAAAGAAATCAGAGAAGACACAGACAAATGGAAAAACATTCCATTCTTATGGATAGGAAGAATCAGTACTGTGAAAATGGCCATACTGCCCAAAGTAGTTAGTAGATTCAGTGCTGTTCTTGTTAAACTACCACTGACATTCTTCACAGAATTAGACAAAATGATTTAAAAATTTATATGGAACCAAAAAAGAGGTCAAATAGCCAAGACAATCCCAAGCAAAAAGAACAAAGCTGGAAGCATCACGCTACCCAACTTCAAACTATACTGTGAGGCTACAGTAACCAAAACAGCATGATACTGGTATAAGAACAGACACACAGACCAATGGAGCAGAATAGAGAACTCAGAAATAAGATCACACATCTACAACCATCTGATTCTCGGCAAACCTGACAAAAACAAGCAATGGAGAAAGGACTTTCTATTTAATAAATGGTGCTGAGAAAATTGGCTAGCCATATGCAGAAAGCTGAAACTGGACCCCTTCCTTGCACCATAAACAAAAATTAATGCAAGATGGATTAAAGGTTTAAATATAAAACTCAAAACCATAAAAACTCTAGAAGAAAATCTAGGAAATACCATTTAGGATATAGGCACAGGCAAAGATTTCATGATGAAAACGCCAAAAGCAATCGCAAGAAAAGCAAAAATTGACAAATGCGATCTAATTAAACAGCTTCTGCACAGCAAAATAAACTATAATGAGAGTGTACAGACAACCTAAAGAATGAGAAAATTTTTGCAATCTATCCATCTAAGAAAGGTCTGATATCCAGAGGCTAACAGGAACTTAACAAATTTACAATAAAAAACCCAAACAATCCTGTTAAAAAAATGGACAAAGGACGTGAACAGACACTTCTCAAAAGAAGACATACATGTGGCCAACAAATAAAAAAAGCTCCACATCACTGACCATTAGGGAAATGCAAATCAAAACCACAATGAGATAACATATCATGCCAGTCAGAATGGCTGTTACTGAAAAGTCAAAAAACTACAGATGCTAGCAAGGTTGTGTAGAAAAAGGAATGCTTTTGCACTGTTGGTGGGAGTGTAAATTAGTTCGGCCATTGTGGCAATTCCTCAAAGATGCAGAGGCAGAAATACCATTTAACCCAGCAATGCCAGTATTAGGTATATACCCAAAGGAATAGAAATCATTCTGTTATAAAGATACATGCACATGTATGTTCATTGCAGCACTAGTCACAATAGCAAAGACATGGAATCAACCTAAATGCCCACTAATGATAGACTGGATAAAGAAAATATGGCACATATACACCATGGACTGCTATGTAGCCATAAAAAGGAATGAGATTTTGTCTTTTGCAGGGCCATGGATGGAGCTGGAAGCCATTATCCTCGGCAAACTAATGCAGGAATAGAAAACAAGACACCAGATTGTTCTCACTTATAAGTGGGAGCTGAGTGATAAGAACACATGGACACATGGTTGGGGGGAACAACACACACTGCGGCCTATAAGTGGGGGGCATGGGGAAAGGGATCAGGAAGAATAGTTTATGGATGCTGGGCTTAATACCTAGGTGATGGGATGATCTGTGTAGCAAACCAACATGGTTAACTGTGTAACAAACCTGCACATCCTGCACATGTACACCAGAACTTAAAGTAAAAGTTGAAGAAAAAAATGCATATATTGGTAAATTATAAAAAAGGAATAGGTGATATAAACCAGGTCATTTCTATAGTTTCATTTGTTGCTTTATGTTTTTGAATATTTTAAAATATTTTGAATATTTTAAAATATATTATTATTATTCTAAAATAATAAAATATTAAAGTACCTCCCACTCCCTCCACATATTTTAAAAATTTCCCTCCAATGCTCAGTCATGATAAATATATTGGTCTTTGTTGGCATTTTTTATTTAATATAGATTTTTTCATTAAAGATAATCCTTTTCATGACTGCAAAGGATATATTATGTGTATATGTCACACCTTCTTGAGTTATTCCTTGATCTTACAAGTGAGAGAACTGAGGAAGTGAACCGTTAAGCAACTTATAGAAATTGTGGGTTAGCAGTAGTGGGGATCATATTAGAATAAGGTGTCTCAACTCTTAGACCAGTGTTCTTGCCACCCACCATGCTGGATTTTGTAGAGAAGGCTGGAGGTCATGGAGTGAGTGCTATACAAGGGTACCAGGGTGTAACAGATGGTTGGTGCTCCCCAGCTTTTATCTGGTTTCCTGTAAGAGAAAAAAAAAATCTTCATTATTGTTCACCTCTAGACTTTCCTGAGCTCATCTGCTATGAACAAGGAGCCATGAGAATAGATGGATGTAAAAATAGTGGGTCTAATGGTAGTAAAAGTAGCTGATACCTTTTTGAGAGCATTTCTAGTAAAAAAAAAATATTAACATTTGGCTAGAACAATAGTAAATGTAGAAGGGTCAGCAGGCCCTTCGACAGGTTTCCCATGTGGTGGCCTTGCCACCTCCCTGACCTCTCATGCCACCCACCCATCCAGGGTTTTATTCCCTCAAATATTTCAACCTTAATCCAGCCTAGGGGTATTGTACTTGCTATTAGTGCTGTTAGCCATGTTGTCCTTATACGTAGCATGGCTTCTGTCTCCTTGGTGTTCAGATGTTGGCTCCAATGTCACGTCTTTAGAGGTCATTTGTGACCTCTGTATCCAGTAGGGGCGGCCTTACCTCTTATCCAGACTTGATGACATTGTCCTCTTTAATTTCCTTTGTCTAATTATCACTATCTGAAAATATTATTTTAATTTGTTTGTTCTTTGTCTGCCTCCCCCAAGTATATTGTACTTCTGTGAGACAGGTCTTCCTGGTTTGGTTTACTGCTATAGAATAGAGTAGATGCTCAGTGAATTATTATTGAATGGATGAATGACTGCATGCTCCCATGGAATACTGCCTTGGTTGAGATATTTTTTTCCCCTATGTGTGCTTTTTTGCTATCCAGATTAATTAAATATGCCTGCTAATATTGGGGAATTTTAAGAAAAGGTTTTAAAAGCAGAAAGTATTTTGTACCGGGAATTAAAGAAGGGACAAATGTAAGCTAAAATATTCCATTTCAAAATATTTTCATGTTGTCAAAATTGCAAACATTGAATATCCTTCACCCAACCCGTGATAACTAGGGAGAGAAGAGAGTTTTCCTGAAAGCCTTCCCCGGAAGCACACTCCCCTCTAGCCACTATAGAGGCACAGGCAACTTTAACTTTGGTGGGTCCTGAGGTGTGACCCTGGGTCTCCAGATTATTCAGCAATCTCCTGCTTCTTAGTAGAAGAAAAGGAGAACAAATGTTGTCTTTCTGTGTATTTTTTTCGATCACACGAACTTAGTTGCCTGTTTGTGTCCTTGTCAATGTTATCATTTCTTTTTTTTCTTCTGAGACAGAGTCTCACACATTTATTACCATGTATGTAAATAGCATACATCTATTTGCATAAGCAGGAAACTGCAAGCTGAACATTGTAGTTGTGGGGATATCACTGGGGTACACACCAGTGGGGCAACTCCAGAGGGGCTGTGGACCACGGTTTGGAGTCAGAGAGGGTGGGTGAGGCAAGACTGGCTGCAGATGAACAGTGGTCAGGATTCCAGAAGGCCCAGGGCTAGAAGTTTATCTCACCAGCTAAATAAATAATAGCCGTGATAATAAACTTAGTTTATTAATATATTATTATTAACTGGTTTTTAAATAAATAATAGTAATCTATTCATATTTTTATTAATAAATAATATTAATATAACCTTAATAACAGGTTTATTAATAAACATGTTGTCCAGGTTGGAGTACAGTGGCACAATCTCAGCTCACTACACCCTCTGCTTTCTGGGTTCAGGTGATTCTCCTGCCTTAGTCTTTTGAGTAGGTAGGATTATAGTCATGTGCCACAATGCCCAGCTAATTTTTGTATTTTTAGTAGTGACGAAGTTTCACCATGTTGGTCAGGCTGGTCTCAAACTCCTGGGCTCAAGTGATCCACCTGCTTTGGTCTACCAAAGTTCTGGGACTACAGGAGTGAGCCACCACACCCAGCCAATGTTGTTATCTTTTCTGTTTATTATGATTATTATTATTTTGAGGCAGGGTCTCACTCTGTCGCCCAGGCTGGAGTGCAGTGGCATGATTTTCACTCACTACAACCTCCACCCCTTGGGTTCAAGTGATTCTCCTGCCTCAGCCTCCCAAGTAGCTGGGATTATAGGTGTGTGCCACTATGGCCAGCTAATTTTTGTATTTTTTGGTAGAAATGGGGTTTTGCCATGTTGGCTAGGCTGGTCTTGAACTCCTGAGCTCAGGTGATCCACCTGCCTTGGCCTCCCAGAGTGCTGGGACTACAAGTATGAGCCCGTAATCTGGCATCATTTCTATGTTTATTATCATGGCTATTATTTATTTGGCTGGTGAGATATACTTCCAGCCCTGGGCCTTCTGGAAACCTGACCACTGTTCATCTGCAGCCAGTCTTGCCTTGCCCACCCAATCTTACTCCACATCATGGTCCACAGCCCCTCTGGAGTTGCCCCACTGTTGTGCACCCCATTGATAGCCCCGTGACTATAATGTTCAGCTTGCACTTTGCTGCTTATGTAAATAGATGTATGCTAGGCTTATTGAACCTCAGCTTAGTACTTTTGAGGACTGAATTACTTGCTCCAATTTTCAGAGAACAGAGCTGTGGATTATCTAAATATCTTTTATAATATGAGAATATCCAAAGCCTTTAAATATATTGTTTTCTATTATTGTATTAGATATTTTCTTATTCCAAAAATCTTTATTTTCTTCTCTTCTAGGACAAAACAAGATAGTAAAAAGGATGCTATTCTCTCATGGAAGTATGGCACCATAGGTAGTTGTCTTTATATTGTATTTCTGGGAAACTTAAAATTTTACATTCAGGTTGTATGGAACTCAGCGAAATGCCTACACATTACAATGATATACTGCTGCTTTTCTCTCACTTACCCTCTTTTTGTCAAGAAAACACAAAACCTTTTATAGATATTAACTTTCAACAACCCCAGAGAACGAGATAAATGGGAACTGGAAAGAAAGTTACAGAAAGGATAGGTAATTTTCTTGCCATCGTAGAGTATACCAGAACCAGGCAAGTCCTGTTAATTTCACAATTTCTCAAACCAGAGTCAACTTGGGTATGCCCCACTAGCTTAAATGCTTACATCAAAAGGAACTTTTGTCTGACTGTTTGTCTGACTGGTCAATTGCTGCCAGAGACATTAATAGGAAAATATCTCTAGGGTAAAAATTAAAAGAAAGCTTTTTTTTTGTAGAATTTTTGAAATGCAGTGAGAGAGGAATTGAATTAAAATACCAGCATCAGTTTTTTTTTTCTTTCTTTCTTGTTTTTCTTTTTAATAAGGAGTCTAGGTCTGTTGTCTAGCCCAGGCTGGAGTGCGTTGGTGCATCTTGGCTCACTGCAACCTCTGCTTCCCGGGTTCAAACAATTCTGCTTCAGCCTCTTGAGTAGCTGGGATTACGGGTGCCCACCACCATGCCCAGCTAATTTTTGTGTTTTTTGTAGAGGCGGGGGTTTCACTATGTTGGTGAGGCTGGTCTCAAACTCCTGACCTTGTGATCTGCCCCCCTTGGCCTCCTAAAGTGCTGGGATTACAGGTATGAGCCACCTCCCCCAGCCACCAGCATCAGTTTTAATTCCTGGGATTTTTTTAGCCACGCACACAAGAAAACATGAAGGCATTACATACGTTAAGCACATAGTAAGTACTCAATGTATATTTCATTGTTTTGAAAATACCTATGAAAGCCTATTTTCATTGGGGATTATTTAAATGTCTTCAAAAGACAAGTATTATCAGGATATGATGAATTTCAGTATGTGCTTGTCTCAGCAATGTCTTCTTAAATGATTAGAGAAAGGAAAATTCTCTGAATCTTATATGCATTTAGATCTTGCACCTATGTGTTCAAATTATATAAATGTAGTCAATTAACATATTTTAAGAGAAAAACAAGATGCATTTCGGTTTGAAAATGGAAGGCCAGGCACGTTGGCTTATGCCTGTAATCCTAGCATTTTGGGTGGCTGAGGTGCGAGGATCAATTGAAGCTAGGAATTCAAGGTTTGAAAATGGGTCTCAAATGCTAAGTTACTTTCTAAAGTTTATGTTATTTTATCTTCTTGATTGGCTGATACTTTTTTGCGGGGTAAAGGATGCAAGAATTTTGGGAGCAGGAAGACTAGGGATAAAGCGCACTGAATCATAGATGTGATACGGGTTTGCCTCTTCAGTAGTTGAAGGATTCTATTATTGTGCATGGCAAAGTCTACATGTTCAAATAATAGTATTTCATTTTTCATTTCTAGTGACTAGATTAACTATTGAAAATATATTTTCTCTCTCCAGAACCCAAAAAAAGAAGAAATTTTCACCAGCTAAATTTATTAACTTGCAACATGAAAGCAGATGGTATTATAGGAAAATATTGATTTTTCTATACTGACAGAGCAGCTGATAACTTATTTCTTATTTTTGGTTTGACTTAATGTATAAACTGTGAGTTAGGTCAAGGGACTTTTATACAATTTTGTACTGGCTTATCCTGGACTTTACAAATCCAAATATTGACTTTAAAAAAACCTAGCTTAACCCATTGGGGTTTTTGTAAGATGGCCCCAGATTTTCCTTAAAATTTTGCTTCCCTTGTATAGGTACTTTTCATAGCATTCCTGTAATGTAGCCATAAAAAGGAAATGATCCAGTACTGGAATGT
The DNA here is from genome assembly GCA_963573385.1 of Cacajao melanocephalus. NCBI lineage: Eukaryota > Metazoa > Chordata > Mammalia > Primates > Pitheciidae > Cacajao > Cacajao melanocephalus. The sequence continues at coordinate 94,529 of CAUYLG010002900.1, forward strand.
GCCACTGCAGTGTCCACACTTATAACCTTTTTTTGTGGTCCCTGTGTTCCTTTGCTCTTTTCTCTGATTTTGCTGGGGATATATTTTTACCTGTTTGTTTTGTCCAGTCTTAAAGATCCCACTTTGTGCTTCTGTGAGGTGTCCTTTGTTCCTACCTGGACTATGACAACTGGGCTGGACACCAAGGGAAGCGAATTCATGCCTCCTACCCTTTGGCCTATAGCCAACTGCCTCCGTGCAGGATTTTTTTTTTTTTTTGTGATGGAATCTTGTTCTGTCACCCAGGCTGGAGTGCAGAGGCGTGATTTCAGCTCACTCTGTGTAGGACATTTCAATGTCAGGGAATGATGAACCACATTTACAGTGCCTCTTTGTAAAAGGAGAGAAAACTAGAAAAACTCCTGGAATCAGTTTTGTAGGTGGATGTAGCATGTAGGTGTTTAAGGTATGTACATTTAGTTATTTTCAGAGATAAGAATGCATTAACTTTACAAATGGGTCCCAAAGGATAAGTCTGGATATTTTGAGACTGAAATATTATTACAGAGTATGTGTGTCCTAGATCTCTAGGTCCTTATTTCACCTGTTACATCTACCTTGGGTAATGGAGTTCTTCAGACTCTGTTTTTATTGTGAAATATTTATACCTATGAGAAAGTACAGAGAATAATGTAACAGCACTTACATACCCATTCCCTAGTTTGGGAAATAAAACCTAACAATTACAGTTGAAGGTCTCTGTGGGTCCTCCCAGGTCTCATAACCAGGAATTAATCACTAACTTGAATTTGGTTTGATCATTTTCTACATATTTTTGTACTTATCCTACATATGCGTACATGTCTAACCAAAAACTTTGTTTTGCATTTTTAGAAACTGTATATAAAAGGCATTATCATGCATGCTCCCTGATATAAGGCTTCATGTCCCCCCACCCAAATCTCATCTTGAATTGTAATCTCTGTAATCTCCGTAATCTTATTTGGGGATATGGTGGATGGGGGCTGTCGAACGAAAGAATTGCAGCTCTCACGTAGCCCCACTAAGCCCCAAAGAAGTAGAGTCTCATCTCATCTCTGACCACTACTTCTCTCTTGGTGTGAAGCCCTGCCATGGTGGTCTGTTTTCCCCAGACGCCTGGAGTTCTAGTCAGTTCATCTTGTTATAATTTTTTAAAATAAAAGCTTTATTGCTTAAAAAGGTCCTCATTAACTGTATTAGTCTCTAAGGTTGGGCCACCTGTTTTCCAAACTAGTATTTGAAAGAAGTTTATTAAATGCTGTGGATGTACATTATTTTTAATTTTTGTGGGTACATAGTAGTTGTATATGGGATGTACATTATTGAGGACCCAGAATTGGTTGGTGGAAATATAACTGAGCCTGGAGCTGTGTCTACGTAACCATATTGTGATCTGAATATCTCTCCAGTTAGCATAAATAGGAAACCTACAGATAGTAGAAATATTTATCTCCAAATCTGAAAAACAGAAATCAAGCTAGGAAGTTTATTATTTATATAAGTAAATGAAGATGATCACTATAACGTTAAGACAAAAGTTAAGAATTTGAGATTTAGACCATTCAACTACAACAGAATTCTGAGAAAAAGAGAGACATGCTACTTAGACTGTGAACTGAGCAGTGACACATCTTTGGTGCCAGCCTATATGTAGCTTGTTTGATAGATTTTATCGAATCCCCACCTCTGCCCTCACACTTCCTCCCCTCAAGACCCATTTTACGAGAATGGAAGGGGGTTGTCAAACCACAGGGATGTTTAGAGAGGAAGCAAGGTTTTGCCATGGGATGAGGATGGTGATAAAGGCAGCTTGCTTTTCAGGCCCTTTATGTCTGTGTTATAGTGTCTGTGTTAAACAACAGCAGCTTCAAAACATGGATGTGTTTTGTCCAATTGGCGACGCTGCGTATCAGCAATTTCTCGAGGAAGCAGGGACTCCCTCCTTGGGATGTGTCATATGCCTATGTATGGCTTTCTGCTCACCCAGTGATTAGTAATTCTTGCTTGTTAATGGGTAATGAGACACAGCTTGGATAGCTTGGAGAGAAAATCGTTGGTCATTCCATTAAATTGAATTCTAGATGTGAAATGCCGATGGCGGTGGGTTTATCCAGCCAGTGATAGAAAGAAATGTTGCCTTTCCCAAGTGATACCAGTGAAAATATTTTCATGGTGATACAAAACTCTACTCTTCTACAGTTCCGTGAAAAATGAATATTAAAAAAGACTTAAGGGGAAGCCATGAAGTGAGAGTTTAAATTTTGTTTTTAAGTCTAAAATGTGAGATTCTTTTGTAGTTTAAATTTCTTTTTTGTTAAAAGCTTTTTTCTTTTGAACTTTTTTCTGTCCCCCGCTGCTTTTTTTAATCAAAGTAATATATGCTCATTGTAGAAGATTTAGAAAATAGTGCAAGGAAGAATGAATATATAGTGTCATGGTTAGGACATGGGCTATGGAGTAATGTTTGGATTCGTGGTTCCTGGCTTTGTATAGTTGGAGAATTTACTTAGCCCTCTCTAATGCGACATTTTTCATCTTTTTAATGGGGTTAATAAAATCTACACAGTTGTTGTGAGGGTTAACCGAAATGATTACTGCTCTTGACAATTGGTGGCTATTGCTGTTATCAACCTATTTATCGGAGGTAATAATGCATAGTAGTGAAGAGCATGCTTCCAGAGCTGACCCCCTGGGCTCAAATCCCGTTTCTGCCACTTGCTAGCTGGGTAAACATGGATAAGTTTTTTAATGTCTATGTTTCTCAGTTTCCTCATCTATAAAACAATCATAGAATTGTTCTGAGAATTATACATGTTTATATTCATGAATAACATAAAATAATACCTACCACATAGTAAATGTTAACTATTATTATTGCACAATTTCTGGGCAATTAGTGCTGACATTCTATCATATTTCAATGGTTTGCATTGCATGTACATTTTTTATTCTACTTTTTCACATAACCCAGGTCCTTTCCCATGCTGTGAATAGTCTTTTTGATGAGTGTTTAATATTCCACTGACTGGGTGTGTCGTGATTCACTGAGCCATCACCTCAATATTGGCTACTTAAAGTTTTTTTCCTTCCTGCCCCCCACCACCAATAAATAATATTAGGAGAAATATTCTTGTGGCTTACAACCTTGTTAAAAATCCAGATTATTTAAGGGTGGAGCTTTAATTTTGACAATACCTTATATGTACAAAGAAGGATAAGTAAGAGATACTCATGACTCGACCACTGGATTAGTGCAAGCCAGTGTCATCATATATGCTTCGGATCATTCCTTGTCTAAGAACTGTGTTGTTGTGGGGTTGGTGGGGTGAGTAAAGTGTTGGGGAGTAGACACAATCTGCAAATAGCTGCCTGCAGAAAGCTTGGAGACTGCGTCCTCTCAGGCCCCTTTCTCCTGCCCCAGAGGGAGCCACTGTTGCCACTTATTATCCCAGCCAAAGCACGGATCTTCCACCATTTCCTATTTTCGTTTAGCACACTAAGACAGGTTACAGTTTTCAAAGGGAATTTTACTAAAATAAAGGGAACATGTAAGGGGAAGGAACATAAAATCTGAGATGCACAGTCCACTTTTCTGTCAACACAGGCCTTGTTTTCCCTGCTCCTTCCTGTTCCTATGTTCCCTCTGCAGAGAGAAGTCACTGTGACCCCACCTTGTATTCTCTCTTTTTCATGTCCCACCTGCAACCCAAGGTGTGGGTCTGGAACCTGCTCATCTGCTTCTTTGATCCAATTGCTTTTCCTTGCAGGCCTGAGTTGAGGAGTTGGGTATCAGAGAGCCAGTCGAAAGTTTCCCAGGGGTCTGGAAAGAGGCAACCTATTTTGAACGTCACATCTATTCTGAAAAGCAGGACAATAACATTTGTTGAATGACATAATTGTACTAGCAGTTTCTCATATACAATCCAATGTAATTCTTCCCCAACATTTCTCATTTAATGGATGAGAAAACTGAATCTCAGAGATTTAAAGTACTGTGCTCAAGGCCCATTTCTTGGCATGGGTATAACCCAGGCTATTTTTACTCATCTAGTCCCTCTCCTTCAGAATGGAAGCTCCATGAGATAATACCCAGCATTTGCATTTGTTCGGGACATACTGTGTGTGCATCACTGAGGCCTTTACTTGTGTTAGTTACCTCACTTAATCCTCACAAGTTCCTAATGAGGTAGATGTTATTTCCTCTCTCTCTTTTCTCTCTCTCTGGCCATCTATCCATCCATCCATCTATCTCTCTATCTTTAATTTTACAAATGAATAAACTAAGTCACAGAGAGGTGTAATAAATTCTGGCAGGGTCTTAAAGTTTAGTCAAGTAGGGCAGGAATTTGAAACTAGTCTAATTTCAGAATCTGTACTGTTAATAACTGTTATATTGCAGAGAAGCGGTATGTATGTATGTATGTTTGTGCGTATGACTATGTATATGTGTGTGCATGCATATGCATATACATGTGTATATATGTATGTACATGTATGTGTGTATGTGTGTGTTTATGTGTATATTAGATACATAGAGGGATGGGTGGATGGATGGATGGATGGATGGATAGATGGATAGATAGATAGATAGATAAATGTCTTTGTCCATCTCATTTACTGGTGTATTTCTAGCACATAGAATAATGCCTAGCACGTAGTAGGTGTTTTAATAAGTATTTTCTGAATGCATGAATACATTTACATGAGTCCAGGTCCCAATAAGAAAGACGTGAAAGAGATGATGTCAAAGTAAAATATTTAAAGGAGACTTTATTTATGAAATGACTTCTCTAAACATGCAAGCCAGAAGAGCCAAGGATGATTCAGGAACTCAGGAGTGGCATCAGCAATGCTCCTCACCGTCTCTGTGTCCCCAGAGAGAAGTGGGTGGCTACTGAAACCAGAGGAGAGGACCAGTGAGTGTTAGGCGAGGGACACAGCAGCTGAGGGGCCCCCAGGGAGGCAGCCAGGTTCCACTCTCCCTCCCTCTGGCTCCCACCCTGGCCTTCCCAACCACCAAACCCAATGGGAAGCTGGGGGGGCAAGGTAGCCCCTTGCCGTGGTCCTCATGGGACAGCCTCTAGAGCAGAGAGGAGGGTGGAGAAGGATGGAAAGAGCTGGAGGGGCAGGGGAAGAGATCTGGCAGCGAATGGCTGTGTGCGCTGATCTGTCTGTTTCCAGGATGTCACGGCTCCTCCGGGAACATGCCAGTTACCAAGTGTCAGGACCCCATCACTCACAGCCATGTGGGGAAAAGACAAACATTAGGGCCACGTTTAAAAGCATAAGCCAGTAACTGGCCAGAGATGGAAACTGCCAGGAAGACACGTGTCATGGTCTGGCTACATTGTGAGGGCCCGTGCTGAAGGGCCAGGTTTAGGTACCTCCCGAGCGCTCTGTCTTGTGGTAGTGGATGTGGTTTGCTGCTGTCCAGCATTCAACAGATGGGCTTTTCTGCTGCTGTACCGAGGACTCCGTGTGCACCATCCCTTCTCCATTGAGGCCTGGACTGCTCTTGGCAGGGACCATCTTTGCTATTAGTTTTGTTTTTCTCCCCAGTCCCCAGCCCACACTACTTCTCATGGATGTTGAGAACCTAGAGCTGTAGCCCATGATGGAGTCTAGTGAGGCTTTTTCTGCCTTCCACAGTGTTGCCAATGGCTTCCTAAGCCATCCCCTCACAGGGTGGCAACTTTTCACACGAAGGTGCTCCTGGGACTAGCTGTGACCTCTGCCAGTCCCTGTACATTTTCCCATTGCTAGTCAGTCTAAATTAAGACCCTCGCATACAGGCATGTTTCCAGAGCCACACTAAGTCCAATAGCTTGCCTGGCTCACAGATGGTCTCACTTCCCTTCACCTTCTTTTAAAAAAATTTTTAAATTAATAAGAATTGTATATAATTATGGTGTACAATCTGATATTTTGTAATATATGTATATTGGGGAATGACTATATCGAGCTAACATATATATAACCTCACCTACTTCTCATTTATTCATGATGTGAACACTTAACATCCACTTTCTTAGTTATTCGCTTTCACCTTCTGCCTAAAGCTGTCACCTTAAATAATACCCTTGTTAAATGCTTGGTGTTTTTATTTTCTTCTGTTTGCCCATTTTCCCTTCCAATATAGTTTTTCATCCTTGTTAAGGAATTTTAAAAGCAGAACACCATCTAAATAATAACACATTGCTGTAGGTGATAGAGCTTGCATTTCCTGGCAAGAACAATATTTGTGGTGATGATTTCCTGTGACTGTATTTTCAACCCTATTCTTTCAACATGGCATGTTGATAAAAGCGTGGGCAATGGAGAAACAGAACTGAACTCACATAACTACAGGCAGGATTCTTGTTTAATGGCATCATTAATTCATTCACTCATTCATTCATTCCAAGAACATTCATTAAGTGCCTCCTATGTACCAAACTATTTTTTAGGCAAATTGGAGATAGACGAAGCCAACTGCACCCTTCCCTCTGGGACCACATTTCTTTATAAGATTGCTAAAATAGTGTCTGTTTTGGAGAGTGGCTGTCAGGATTTGGCACATAATAGTTACTTAATAAATCTTATTTGTCATCCTTTCCCTGCAGATAATAAATGTGATATTACATACATTTGAAAGACTTCTGGGAAAGATAATCTGGATGGAAAATATTTTTGTAGGTCTTTTATAAATAGACAATTTTCGAGCTTCATTAAAGATTTAAAATTTCTGATTTGTCTTCTTGGCTTTTGGGTTGTACAGGAAGATACTTTTTTTTGAAGAGTGTGAGGTAGAACAGTTGTCTCACAGTCAAATGAAGTCGTTTTTCATTCTTCTGCAGCTTAAATAATAGCTCTAATTAGCAGTGATGGAGGTTCTCTCTTTCTTTGAACTATCAGCTTATTTGAGCTAGCCAGGTTGTTTGTGATGATCTGTTTCATGTGGACACTATCTTAAAAAAAGTTTAAGAAATGTTTTAGCTTCTTTCCCTGCTAATAGCTTTACATCTCCTAATAAATCTGTGACATTTTATCTGGCCCAGGGCTTCTATAAATTCACATATTAGATGGCTGAGCCATATGATGTAAATTTTTAAGGCTGTCCCACTGGCTTCATGAATTTAATTCTGTAATTGTTGAAATTAATGTGGTCTGACAGTGTCATGGTTTTCTCATTTTTTTAATGCCTCAGGGTTGAAGCATCCTGTTTGCAGTTACTAAAACCACGACAGTCCACTACAAAACATTAATTGCCTTAAGAAATTACTCAATTACTCAATTTGAGTGTTCCTTGTATTTCCTGCTGCAATACTTACTCATAAACTCAATTTAAAATAATTAAAAATTTGAACATCTTAAATATTATTATACATTTGGGTCAATGAATGAACAGAAATAGCTAATAAAGAAGAAAATTTACCTTTTCTAGTGTCTCAAATAGTCCCTCTGCCCTCCTTCCACCATAAAATCAAAAACAAAAGAAAACCTTTTTTTAACAGGAACAATAGGTGCTACTTTTTGGTGGAGAAACTACTTTGTGATATTCCTACTTTTGATTAATTAGAAAGCACTTAGGGTTAGAGAGGGTTTTTGGGAAATATCTATTTGTGTGGAGTACTTATGACTATTATTCAAATAGTTGGTCAAGGAAAAGCAGCACTGATGCTGGCATTGCTGTATGAACACCTACCCTTCTTTCGCTTTTAATTATTTATTGTTTCATCGCTTGTGGGGTATTCCCAGCTATAGAATTCAAGCTGGGATTCTGACTGTCCTAATAGTATAGTGTTCAGGCCTCGAGAACAATGCTCATGGTAGTTTCCAATAAATATTTTTGAGTGAATGTTACCAGATTTTGATTAACTGCAGTGGAATGGGAAAGAGGTAGAATTTGGGGGAACAGATGCAGGTGAATAAAGTCCATTCAACAGGCAGCAAACAGAAGAGGTTAAATATAGTGCAGACATCAAGGAGTGATGGGGTAAACTGGTGACTGCTGGAGTCTAGCAAGCTAGGAGCTGGCTGCAGAAATCTCATGTATCAGAGGGAACAAGGCTATTGACACATGACCTCTGGAATTTTAGATAGTCGGTGAATTTATCAGCAGGTTGTGTGATGTAAGCAACATAGAAGATCATACTGGAGTGCTGGGATATAAAATAAGACATAGCCCTTATATTAGGTCATTTGTCACTTTAGTATGGGTGACTGAAAACTATGATATCTTCTCTTCGAAATGGAAAAAAAATCAATCAACCCTGGTTGTAATAAATGTTCTTTTAAGATGGTGAATTAAGTGTTATTTTAAATTTTATAATAGATTTTAGATGGCTGAGCTATAAACTGTAGCATGTTGATTTAAAAATTGTTCCAATTCTGAAATACAGATGATGAAATTGACAGTGTGATTAGATAAAATCAAGTATATTTTTTCCTTGGGCAACTGTAAAACATCAATCAAATTCTTTATTTAAAACTTCATAAGACAGCCTAGAGATGCTGAAGTAAATATGACTTCCCTCTTGGCCACTTTATGATGTAACAGGGAATAAATTGATTTTATTTCTTAACAAAGCACAAACCACATAAGACAAAGAATAAATAAAAGCCTTGAAATGGGCTTTAATAATTTCTAGGCCCTGTAAGATGCTGCAGATGTCTGTGTTGAAAGGTGATGTGCAACATTTCTTGTGGTACAGCATCAACTTCATTTTCCCTGGGCTGAAGATTAATGCCACAGGAAATTAAAGAACATAGTAAAGCTCAGAGAAAACTGGAGGCAAAATAGCTGGTGCAGGGTCAATATCCAAGCAACGAAGTAACAAGATCAGCGAACGCTAACAGTGGCTTCTAACTTTCTTTAATGAAAATTGCCCACTGAAATAACACCAGGTAAGTGGGCTTGGTTGTGTTACCTCGTTGCTGGATGATTTCTCTTAGAGCATTGCTCTTTCCATAGCAGTAAGATATTCAGGCTTCACAATTAGTAAGTGCTGCAATGGCTGAATCAGAATTTGAAAAATTGGAATGAATTTATTTACAGAGAATTATTGTGTCTGCTAGTGAATTTTAAATAAATAGTTTACAACTTAGGACTTCTATGCCTTCTATGCCATTTTTTAGATTTCCATCCTTCTCCATTCGAGTATTAATTTCTCATTTATCTGGGAGCATGCTTTAGCTCATACAGTTTCAAGTTAGGACTCTTGTGGAGTAGGGATGACTCTTCTTGTAGCCTGTGTATATGTATGTTTCAGTGGGGTTTGTGGATATGACCTGGTAAAAGGTGTCAAGTTAGGAGCTTCTGTGGCATTGTTATATCATGAAACTGCAAAAGTGATGGTGTCGTGCATTTCAGTTTGGAAATGGACTATGACTGCGTAATATGCCTTAGTATGGATGGATTTGTTTGCGTGTTAAGTGACTCTTACTATTGTTAGCCATGCTTGCTTTGGAATATTTGGTTTCATGAAAGCACAAAATAAGTTTTTTAGTTGAATTTTCAGTATTATCATGTCAGCTGTATAATCCAATGAGGACAAGAGTGGGCAAAATAATGAGTGACATTGGAGCAGGGAAGCAGAGATGGACAGGAAGGTGAGGCATCTTTATTTGGCAATAGGAAACATGAAAGTTGGCATTTAGCAAATACCCTGATGGTGAGGTGGCCTAATATGTATAGGCATGCTTATTGTATTGGACAGCACAGCCCCCAGACTCTGGAACAGGACAGCTTGTTCCAATGCCCTTTGCAATGTGGTTGCCCCCACAGTGGCTCAAACGCCTCACTGACACCATTCAACTAATTTCAGCTTCGGTGTTGGCAGCATTGATATACACAGAGCACTTTTCTGATGCCCCAGCCTGGGCCTGAGCCCAAGAACCTTCTCTAGCATTGACATTCACGGATGGACCAGAGCAATTGCTTGCAGAATAGAATAGCTGTACTTTGTGGTGAAACAAAATAACCCCTTACATTCTTTCTGGAATGGATACAGGGGAAAATTCTTTTCATTTTTTATTTTTAGGTTATTTCTTTATTTGTATCTAACTTGGGGGGTGGTAAGAGAAGAAAGAAGATTGCTTAGATGTAATAACATATATGCCACAATTTTGGGGAATAACTTTATAACTGACACTGATAGTTGCTACCATAAAAGGTCAACAGTGCTATCTTTGGATATCTAGTTGGGGGACTTCAATGTCCCTCTCTTAGCCATGGGCAGTTTCTTCCAAATGGCAGCTAGTTCTTAATATAATCTCAAGCAAAATATTCCCTTCCCTTCCCTCTCTTCTCCTCGCCTCCCCTTCTTCCCTTCTCTCTTCTTCCCCTCCCTCCCCTCTCCTTTCCTCTGCTTCTCTCCTCTCCTTTTGCACAGTATAAATTTGGTAAATATATAAGAGCATGACTCAGCGCAATAGCAACCAGCTGTCCATCCTAGAGGCACACATAACTCCTTTCCATGTTACCTGTGGGTTTTTGAGATGTTCTCATTTCCGAGTCAGGATATCAGCCTCTGTGGTGCTTTCAGTTATCCTGTGGTTCTTCAGCCTAATGATTGCAAATGAGACCCCAGAGCAGCCCCATTACTGTTAGCACTGCTGGTTTGGACAAAAATGAGTAAAATCTTGAAGCCTATACCTAATTCTAACTTGAGAAATTTGAGATTAGATGTTTGTCACCATATGTGTGTGTGTGTGTGTGTGTGTGTGTGTGTGTGTGTGTGTGTGTGTGTTTGTGTGTGTATGTATGTATGTTTTAATCTTGCTCTGTCTGCTAGGCTGGGATGCACTCACACCATTACAGTTCATGGCAGCTTTGACCTCCTGGGCTCAAGTGAGCCAGTTGCCTCAGCCTGCAGAGTAGCTAGGACCACAGGCATGCGCCACCATCCCTGGCTGATTTTTAAAATTTTTTGTAGAGACAGGATCTCACTATGTTGCCCAGGCTACTCTTGAACTCCTAGGCTCAAGTTATCCTCCTGCCTCAGCCCCCCAAAGTGCTAGGATTACAGGCGTGAGCCACCACACCTGGCCTGTATGTCACCTTTTAGAAATGAACAAAACAACCTTGTTTATATATGTTCACAGTATTAGGTTCTAGGCAGAATATAAATTGTCTTGTTTTAGGATAAAGGATACAGAGTTAGAATTAGGCACTGCCTGATCATCGAAGGTTACAGAGCCACTAATTGTTCCATGATGCTGTAGACCAGTATCTTTCCACAAAATACTTCTGGTAAGAATCTCACGTTCTCTAAAAATGAATGTCTGCTTTGCCATCCATTACTTTGATTTCTTTTAGGGCATTCTTAAATAATTTGGGCAGACTTTTATGTTTGTTTAAGTGGAGCGTGTTTGCATTGTTACTGGGAGTGTGTTTAATTTTTCCAGAGGTTAATTGAATTATTCTGAAGTTGAATGCGTGGTTTATAGACAGCAATATATTAGCTTGTAAGTTGGCAATGGAGAGAGTCCCTAAAATGAAACATTTCCTTCAAGCGTCATAAGTATTTTGGGAGCTTAAAATATGAATTTTGATCACAGACATCTTTTGTAGATGGTAGACTTAATTGGTCGCACCTGACAGGTATACCCATATGCGAAGCCATTTGAGAAGTAAATGTGCATCACATCAAGTTTGGCTTAATTAAATTATCTGGGGGAAGTATGTGGAAATGCTATGCCATTACTACAAGTCACCTACACCAGGAGGTGCAAGCAATGAGTTATCTGGGGGTTTATTCCTTTTGGAAATCTTTTAATGAATTACCAGATCATTTCCAAAGTCCACAAATTAGGAAACATAAGACTTTAATATTTTAAAAGTCTTGTTTTTTCCTAAGGGGGAACATTTTTACAAGACACAATCACCTTACTTTTGAATTTCCTCACTGCATAGTTAGGATTATTTTAGATAATCATGTTGAATGTGCAGCTCTGATTTTATTGATGGAGAAGGTAGTTCTGGAAAAGGGAAGCAATGGATCTTAGAGTTCTTGTACATCCATCCTACCTTGCATCAGTCTATGATAGAAAATTTTATTTTAATAACTTTACTTTTCTGTTTTTTTTAATTGCATTTTAGGTTTTGGGGTACATGTGAAGAACATACAAGATTGTTGCATAGGTACACACGTGGCAGTATGATTTGCTGCTTTCCTCCCCTTCACCTATATCTGGCATTTCTCCCCATGCTATCTCTCCCCGACTCCCCACCTCCCGCTGTCCCTCTCCTATTTCCCCCCAACAGACCCCAGTATGTAATGCTCCCCTCCCTGTGTTCATGTGTTCTTATTGTTCAACACCCGCCTATGAGTGAGAACATGTGGTGTTTGATTTTGTATCCTTGTGTCAGTTTGCTGAGAATGATGGTTTCCAGGTTCATCCATGTCCCTATGAAGGACACGAACTCATCATTTTTGACGGCTGCATAATATTCCATGGTGTATATGTGCCACATTTTCCCTGTCCAGTCTATCATCGATGGGTGTTTGGGTTGGTTCCAGGTCTTTGATATTGTAAACAGTGCTGCAAAGAACATTTGTGTGCATGTGTCCTTATAGTAGAATGATTTATACTCCTTTGGATATATACCCAGTAATGGGATTGCTGGGTCAAATGGAATTTCTATTTCTAGGTCCTTGAGGAATCGCCACACTGTCTTCCACAATGGTTGAACTAATTTACACTCCCACCAACAG